>JAGDYQ010000007.1:5219498-5351816 GCA_021962125.1 Bulinus truncatus
GTAACCAACTCCTAATGCCGTTACTGTACAACTCCTAATGCCGTTACTGTACAACTCCTAATGCCGTTACTGTACAACTCCTAATGCCGTTACTGTACAACTCCCAATGTCGTTACTGTACAACTCCCATTGCCGTTACTGTACAACTCCTAATGCCGTTACTGTACAACTCCTAATGCCGTTACTGTACAACTCCTAATGCCGTTACTGTACAACTCCTAATGCCGTTACTGTACAACTCCCAATGTCGTTACTGTACAACTCCCATTGCCGTTACTGTACAACTCCTAATGCCGTTACTGTAACTAGAACCCTGACAGAACCCACTTGTATCAAATAATTTTACAACGAATCCACTCCTACAGGTTCATACTGCAACATGACATTTTTTTTTCTATATTCTGGATAGACCATTAGCAACTCCCCCCCCCCCCACACACACAATGTATTGATTTAGGGAAAACCTTGTCATTAACGGCAAATTTGATGACGTCGCACCGTGTCGGGCTTCCACGACCGCGACATTATGACTGATGACTAACGGTCTGTGACATTATGACTGATGATAAAACAGGCTGTGACATTACGCCAGAAAACACTTCTATGTGGCAACTTCCAGAGTTAACGAGCAGGTGACAAAACCAAAACATCTTCAGCGCCGGTCGATAAAATGTACAAAAAAAAAAAACAGCATCTGCTACAAGGGAGACTATTAAATTCCGTATAATTTTATTTCGCGTCTGAGAGATCTGTCTTGATTGATTTACTCCTTTCTTTTGTTGTCAAGTCTTCTCACTATTTTTAACCGTACAGTTCAACTTGACTTAGTTTAGAAGTAAATGTCAGAACATGATATGTTAACAATCGTTCTACTTAAAGGGGAAAAAGGCAAGTGTGGGATAAAACAAGATAATCTGCTTTGAATATTACTGAAGTTACATTCTTCGCCACTTATGAATGTCATTGAAATTACATTCTTAGCCATGTTTTAACAAAACATTTTCTTTTGCCACACACACCATTTGGGAAAAATGAGGTGGAACATTCTCTTTTATATACTTATTGTGTTTATTTAATCAGATGTGTTATTATTAGATCTACATCTATTTAATAAAGACAATGACACCATGTTCTGTATAATACATAAATGTTTATTTCTCCTCAATAAAGACGCGGACCACATAAATTATACAGAAGGGATGTGTATCTCCCCGTACTGCCTCGTTCTACTGGTCCACCCCCGAGCGTTGACGAGGTGGAGTACAGGGAGGTACATAATTATTTCAAGACACACACACATACATTGTTCTAGCCAGCGGCGCCTCCTACCAGGTGGGTGGCTCTCGATGCCTTTCATCCGTACATCACACCCGCCGACACCCCCACGTCCCTGTAGGGGAACACAACCTGGGCCCTGACACTGTGGATGGGCTACACCTGTTGACGTGAGTACATCATAAATTGGGAGAGAACTACATACTCCGTTGAGGACCGGTTGAAAAGGTTCTACTGATTTAAGGGTCTCCTCCCCCCCCTTCATCAACGCCCCTTTTATTGTTTTTTTTTTTTTGTTAGATGTTTTTTTTTTCAGTTTCGTCTTGACGTATTCTCAAATTGCCATGTTCGACATTCTCAGAGTCCACTAAGAATGGACTAACGACTACCAAATGACGGCCCGGAATGTTCTCTGACCATCAATCAACTGACTCATGGGGTGGGTGGGGAGCGGGAAGCCAACTGTTTGATTAAGGTCACGTTAGCTTGTGGACGTATGATGGAAGGATTATAGAATTTATGAAAAAAAAAATTGCATGTCGGGATGTTGGTCGGAGTGTTGTTGGTCGGCCGTCAACTAAAGTTCAACAGGAATCTAATTTTGTTATAGTTCAATCATTTCAAGACGGTTGTGATGTTCTGTTCATCATGGGAATATTTTTTAGTGATGGGTGTTGACGGACGAGCTGGTGTAGTGTGTGTGTGTGTGGGGGGGGTGATGTACAAACATCATGACTGTACTGGAAATACAACTGCAGATATCAGGACAAATGAAACTTTAATACCGAGCTAAAAGAAACTTTTGATAGCAGGACTTATGAAACTTTCGATAGCAGGACTTATGAAACTTTTGATACTAAAGCGAATGAAACTTTGATACATGTACGAACTAAATTTTCACCGACTAACCATTTCATAAACTACTTCATCTAGATTTTATATGCATGTACTTTATCTAGATTTCATATACATGTCCTTTATCTAGATTTCATATGCATGTCCTTTATCTACATTTCATATCCATGTCCTTTATCTACATTTCATATCCATGTCCTTTATCTAGATTTCATATAGGCCTACATGTCCTTCATCTAGATTTCATATGCATGTACTTTATCTAGATTTCATATACATGTCCTTTATCTAGATTTCATTGACATTTTCCCTATAAGTAACAAGTCAGTGAATAGGAATGTTACATTAAATAAGTCACGAGAATTGATAACAAAAAAGGCTGTATCGGAACAGCTTTATATTTGTTTATAAATACATTGCACTTTTTGTGAGAATGACAATATCGCTCTAGAAGTTCTGTAACAGACTGTAACACTGTAGGGCAGTGGCGTCACTAGGGTTGGTGTCACCCGGTGCGGTAACTCATGGTGTCACCCCTATCATGACACCCCGGTCTCCATATTTTTTTTCCAGAGACCGTGTATATGTGCGCATGCGCGACTTTATTCTTTTTTTTCCGTTTCCGGGGTCAGGATTTTAGCGATAATTGATATCTATAGGTCAGTGCAAGTATACCAATAATTTCATTAAAATAACGCACTGGCTCCAGAAAAATGGCTACAATTTTAATGTATAATCAGAAAAAATTGCTCGGTTATGCAATTTCCCGCGAAAAGAAAATAACTTTAAATCATAAGAGTTCATCTTAGACGTATCCGGATCCAGTGCGTTAAAAAAATTAATAATAAAAAGTACGCAGTGTCTGTTAGTAATCGGAGATATTTTTATTTATTTATAAAAATTAAATACGGCTTTGAATTATTTTAAATTACAAAATAAGAATATAGGCCTAAAACTAGATATTTTGCAGTTGGGTGTCACCCCTCGTGAGGGTGTCACCCGGTGCGGTCCGCACCCCCCGCACCCCCTAGTGACGCCACTGCTGTAGGGACAGTTTCATGTTCTAGAGGTTCTGTATCAGACTGTAACACTGTAGGGACAGTTTCATGTTCTAGAGGTTCTGTAACAGACTGTAACACTGTAGGGACAGTTTCATGTTCTAGAGGTTCTGTATCAGACTGTAACACTGTAGGGACAGTTTCATGTTCTAGAGGTTCTGTATCAGACTGTAACACTGTAGGGACACAGTTTCATGTTCTAGAGGTTCTGTATCAGACTGTAACACTGTAGGGACAGTTTCATGTTCTAGAGGTTCTGTAACAGAATGTAACACTGTAGGGACAGTTTAATTGTTGTTTTTTTCAGATCCAGGCTGCAAGTAATATGGGAGTACCATGGAACTGGGATTTAAACCTTTTACCTTCACCAGTCCTGCCTCACTGTCACCGACTCACCGATATCACATTTTTTGATTACTATAACTTATAACTGGATTATATTTTATACAAACCTAATCACTCGACTCGAGCGAGTCAACACTAATGAATAGTGAGTTATCAATAGGAAAATCATATCATCCAGAATACCAACTACAATATCATTTCCATTAACATATTACATCAACTACAATATCAACTTTAATTAATATTAACCACCTTATAAAAGAAACTCCCTCCCTCTCTCTCCCCCTCTCTCGCTCTCTCTCTTAAACATCGCACACACACCTGATTCCCCCAAACATCCACACATAGATATGCGCAGTAAACACAGGTAAAAGGGATATACATGTATATATATATATATATATATATATATATATATATATTATATATATATATATGAAACTATATATATATATCTTTTTCTTCCTTTGGCTCTACATTTCAATTAGGGCCCTGGCCTGCCATACTACTCTCCACTTTTCCCGATCCATGGTCTTCTTCCTTCACTTCCTCACTCCTATGGCTTTAAGGTCTTTCTTCACCTCCTCTAACCATCTGCTTCTTGGTCTGTCCTTAGGCCTTTTCTCATTGTGTGTTGACATGCATATTACATTTGGACCCTTTGTTGTTTTCGATTCTACCCTACCCGCCTCAGACTATTTATTTTAATTTCAGCTGTTATATTTGGTTATTTGTAAAGCTCAAAGAGTTCTGAATTGGTTCTACTTATCCACTCGCTATTGTCCTTTACTGGCCCTTATATTTTCCTAAATATTTTCCTTTCCTAAGTGTTTTTCATATATATATATATATATATATATATATATATATATATATATATATATATATATATATATATATACAGATAGAAAGAGAGAGAGAGAGTGAGAGAGAAAGGGAGGAGAGAGAGAGAGAGAGAGAGAGAGAGAGAGAGAGAGAGATAAAGGGAGAGAGAGAAAGAGAGAGAGAGTAGTAGTAAACAGTTTGAGTGAAAGTAGAATCGTGTTATCTTGTCTGTCCTATTCCAACACACTGACGGTGAATTGGGTAAACCCGTTGATTCTGTCCGGGATACGGCGGGCTCTGGGAGATAAAGTGAACTTCTGGGGGCTGATGGATCAAAGACATTGATTTCTGCCTGTACTCGCATCTGTTGAGGTGATCCTGCTCTCATCGCAGGCCGGGACTTTTTTTTTCTGGCTGTGACAGGAAATACGATTAACTCCCTTTAGATGTACGACCTGGAGTTAGTGACACAAGTCTAAGTAAAATACCGCAGTGATGGGGTGCAGCAATACGGTACATTGGTGCAAGTTCACCCAATGTAAATAAAAGTAATAATGAACAATAATAAGAGTAATAAAATCGTGGATGTGTGAACAATGTCAAACGAACTGATATATATATATATATATATATATATATATATATATATATATATATATATGTGTGTGTGTGTGTGTGTGTGTGTGCATGTATGTCAGTTGTACTTTGTTTTGTTTCGTGTCTAAATCACTCGTGATCATGTCATTGAATTGTCGTGTTCAACTTTTTCATAGACTCGACAAGAAATGTTCTATCTGTTCAATAAAATAAAACGAAGCAGCTAGAGGTGAGAAAAACAAACCGTTTGTCTCTTGTATAGGTCATATCAGTGGTGATCAAAGTGTAGGACTCGACCCACCAGCTGATTAAAGTCTGTCGCCAGAAGAAATGTAATAATTACTTCGTAAAAAGGTAATTATACACATTTAGTTTATGTAACTTTTCTCTCTCTGTACAAGTGGGTCGTCGGAGTGGGTCGTCGGAGTGGGTCGTCGGAGTGGAGTGAGTCGTCGGAGTGGGTCGTCCGAGTGGAGTGGGTCGTCGGAGTGGGTCGTCGGAGTGGAGTGGGTCGTCGGAGTGGGTCGTCGGAGTGGGTCGTCGGAGTGGGTTGTGCGAATAGCCAAAAGTTTGAGAATCTCGTCAGTTTATCGGTCTCCGAAATCAACTGAAATAATATTCTATAACAATGGTGACTGAATACTGGTCCTTATTTCTAGGGCATTGAGAGGCTCATCCCCGACTCGAGCACAATGATGATTCAGGTTTAGGTGTAAGTATATATTTATAAATATAAATATATACAGTCGATTCCGCTGAATTGGGAAACATCGGGACCGAGACTTTTTGTCCCAAATAAGCGGCTGTCCCAATTAAGCGGTGTCCCAATTAAGCAAAATCCACTGTATATATATACATACATACATATATATATATATATATATATATATATATATATATATATATATATATATATATACACGTGTACATCAGTTTGACAGAGTTGGGTAAGAAAACGTCGATTTACAATCCTTGTATACATTATACAGTTACATGTTACATAAAAGTTTTACATGATACATTATCGTTTTACATAAAACAGTTACATGATACAGTTACATGATACAATTACATGATACAATTATATGCTAAAGATACATGATACAGTTACATGAGACAATTATATGATAAAGATACATGATACAGTTACATGAGACAATTATATGATAAAGATACATGATACAGTTACATGAGACAATTATATGATAAAGATACATGATACAGTTACATGAGACAATTATATGATAAAGATACATGATACAGTTGCATAATACAGATTCATGCCACCTTATATGTGTTTTATTTTTTGTTTCTTGACAAATAAATTGGATTTCCCCCCCCCACACCCCACCTCCCTCCCCTCTAAAGACAAACATGAAAAAAAATCGCTGTTCGATTACTATTTTTAAGTTAAATGTTGGGCTACCATGAGATCATTTAATTTGGTCACCTAAGTCCAAGCACGATGTGTCCAGTTTAAACTACCATCACTGACAGAGGAAGTACGGAGTGGTGAAGATGGTCACTACGTTTTCTTTATATGACTTTTTTTTGTATCATGTAATTTAATTATGTAATTTTGTCTTGTATTTGTATCATGTAACTGTATCATGTAACCTTAAATTGTATTTGTATCATGTAAGTGTATCATGTAACTGAGTCATGTGATTGTATCATGTAACTGTATTATGTAACTGTACTATGTAACTGTATCATGTAACTGTATCATGTAACTGTATCATGTAACTGTATCATGTAACTGTATCATGTCACAGTATCATGTATTTTATCATGTAACTGTATCTTATGAGTTATCTATCTTATGAGTTATCTATCTAATGAGTGTATCTATCTAATGAGTGTATCTATCTAATGAGTTATCTATCTAATGACTGTATCTATCTAATGAGTGTATCTGTCTAATGAGTGTATCTGTCTAATGAGTGTATCTGTCTAATGAGTGTATCTATCTATTGAGTGTATTTATCTAATGAGTGTATCTGTCTAATGAATGTATCTGTCTAATGAGTGTATCTATCTAATGAGTGTATCTGTCTAATGAGTGTATCTATCTAATGAGTGTATTTATCTAATGAGTGTATCTGTCTAACGAGTGTATCTGTCTAATGAGTGTATCTATCTAATGAGTGTATCTGTCTAATGAGTGTATCTGTCTAGTGAGTGTATCTATTTAATGAGTGTATCTATCTAATGAGTGTATATATTTAATGAGTGTATCTATCTAATGAGTGTTTTTAAAGATTTGTGGTACTTGCTCTGATTGATATAAGAAACTAACATTGAAATGTGACCTACATGTCTAACTGAACAATCGTTCGTATCGCCACCTTTATCTATAGACATCTGCACTGTTCTACATATAAATATTGATGTATTCATGGTGGACGTTCTCCGCCTATGTCTATGTGTGTGTCTGTGTATTTGTGTGTATATGTGTGTGTGTGTGTGTTCTATGTGTGGAGAAGTGAAATATTTACAATATACAGGGGCGGCTACTCTTGCTGTTTGTTTTACATCTCCCAGTGGTGAACATCTGCGTCTAAATTTGGAAGAGGGGGGAAAAAAAAGTCAGAAATAGAAGTTTTGGGAGTGGGATGGGGGTGTAGACAACTGTCTATCACTGATTGGACATCAGTCCACCCCCCCACCACCCCACCCATTCCCACTCACATACAAACAACCCTTTTCAACCCTATTCCCAGGTGACTTAACAATGTGTGGAAGTCTTGTTGCGGAATGTTCAGATAGCCAGTGAAAAAAAAAGTCAGTCTACTTAAATTAGGTAGGAAGAAGTCTTCTGACAGACAAAAGACAGTCTGACTGACTGGCATAATACATACACACAGACATACCTGAAGACAGACAGTGAGACATAATACATGCACAAAGACATACTTAAAGACAGATAAAGAAACAAACAAACAGACAGAAAGACAGACAGACAGACAAGCTGATAGACATATAGATAGATAGATAGATAGATAGATAGATAGATAGATAGATAGATAGATAGATAGATAGATAGATAGATAGATAGATAGATAGATAGATAGATAGATAGATAGATAGATAGATAGATAGATAGATAGATAGATAGATAGATAGTGGAGATTTTTTAGACTATACATATTCGAATTGTGCTGACGTGGCCAAACGCTGGACATAAGTGTATCGCCATTTTTGAAGATTTACAGTATATACTTTTAAAACTCTTTCAGAATTATTCTCACAAATAAAAAGCTTTACCGTAAAACGAATTCAATTTGTTTTTTTATTTGCATAGATGCAGTTGGAAATAAGTCCAGATTGTAAGCCAAAGCTCCATCGTAATGAAAGTATGAAATAATACAGCTGTCAAAGACAACTTCAAATATTTCTCCTCAAAGCTCTACGAAATTGAAAGACTTACAAACAACCCAAGTACAGGGAGATGTCTATTGCCTACGTTAGTTTTAAAAAAAAAAGGGATTTAATTTGATTGTTGAACGTTGAGACAGAACATGTCCTGACCGGGACATCAATTTCAAACTACAGGCTTGCATGAACTGATCTTTTAACATCAATTCCCTCTGCACTTTTGAGGCCGGGGGTATTTTAAAATAAAAATCAATAACTCATTATTTCAGATTTATTGATTGTTGCTGAAATCTTTAGTTACCCACAATTTTTTTTAGGTATAAATCCAGAGATAATACAGAACTAGGCCCTTTCAATGAAAATGAAAACATCAATATGAATGTTGTGATGTAAACATTAATATGAATGTTGTATATATATATATATATAATGAGTGTATCTGTCTAATGAGTATATCTGTCTACTGAGTGAATCTGTCTAATGAGTATATCCGTCTATCAATATGAATGTTGTGATGTAAACTACTGTTTAAAACAATGAATGGATAAAGAAAATAATGAAGAATGAATGTAATGAGGAACCCTATGAATCACTTAATATACATGAAGTATTAGTATAAGTGTGACTGTAATGTTGAGAAGTGTGAATCACTCACTATACTAGTAATAATGTTAAGATTGAATCAGTGTGAATTTAATAATGAAATCAGTGGCTTATGTTATATTTGGAATGTGTTATACGAAAATCCATCCAGTCCAATATTTTTTCTCGCAATTAAAAGAAAATATTCCACCAGGTCACTATAATTAGTTTCTACTGTCGACGCGGCCACTGCTGTCAGTGCTGGAGGTGGTTTGAGGGAGGGGGGGGGGTCAATCTTCCTCACACCCCCCTCTCTCCCCTGTGGTTTCTTACATGAGATGGTCATTTGGTTGATCACCTCCCAATGCCCTCACCCTTTCCACTTCTCGACACCGCCATGCCCTTGGTCCATTTTCTCCAGTCTCCTTGTTTGATGCTGCCACTTTAGTCATTTTTTGTGCTTGGGTCCAGGGATAATTACAGTGAATTATTTAGTGTTAAAATGTATTAATCTCGAAACTTCGACAGTATTGTGTTTTTTTTTTTACATTATCATTTTATCATACTCCCCCCCCTCCACCAGATTTAGTAAAACAATCAATGGCTGATCTGTGCCAAGTTTTCCCTTAAATGGTTCCATCTCTTACTCCGTCATGTGAGATGTTTTTGGATATTTCACTTACAGTGTATCTGGCGTTGCTTGGTAAGTCGGAAGTTCAAAAGTGACACTTGAATCATTTCTAACACACAATTAGGTAACGGTATGGGTGCTAATTTATGTCACTTACCTAATGTGCAGAAATGACGTCATTTCATACATCACAAATTACGTTTTACCCCTCAACGCTAAAAACCCAAACCAAATAACCAACCAACCAAACCAAACCAAACCAAACACCGTTAGGTAAAGATATTGGTGCTAATTTATGCCACCTATCTAATATGCCACCTACCTAATGTACATTTCATACGTCACAAATTACGTTTTACCCGTCAACGCTAATAACTGAGGATTATTTGTTTAAACAGTAATTAATTCTCTCAATGTTAAAATCAAAACGGAGCATTGCAATAATGATCAAATTATTTTTTTTTCGTCTGCCACTTTGCAGCACAGAGGCAAGTTGGTGTGGCACGATACAGCACCCGCGCGCAAGTTCAATTCGGCTTCTTACTATCTTTCTTTCTTTCTTTCTTAATTTCTTACTTACACGCTGTTGTTATATATACGGATGATGTTTCAGTAACAAAACAAGAATGAAGTAACTAACTGAACACTGGCAAACGTTGGTTCTAAAAAAAAACGTGATCTCTGTGGTTAACAGTTATATACTACAACAGAACACATATCTTTCTGGTGGAGGGTGGGGTGAGATGGGGCGGGGTATACGTATATTTCGTAGCGCCCCCCCCCACTGCAAATGGTACGTTAGGAAGTCCTAGACAAAGACACATTTTAACTTTGAGCTAAAATATACTTAAAGCTGCCTCTTACAAGTATTGGGCCTCTAATAATGTATGAAAACTGGGGCCCCCTTCTCACACCACTTTTTGCCGGTTTCATGACGGGTGCACATGATTGTCTTTCACAGTAGTTTGGAAAAACAAAATGTCCTGACAGGAGTCTTCAAAACCAATGACATCATGATCGTCTTAATAATGACATGATAATGTTAATAATGACATGATTATATTAATAATCACATCATGATAATGTTTGCAATGACAGCATGTCCAGTCACCTACCTATGTCTCCCAAGGTGTCCCCATGCCCAGTGCATTATCGGCTACGGTGTAGGTAAAAGAAAAGCACCGATAAAACCGTCCCATTTGTGGTTTATAAAATCTAAGAGATTAACAACATCTCATCCAATAATGGATCTGGTTTGTGAAAAAAAAAAACAAAAAAACAATGACTTTTTAAACTTGTTTTGTTTTCCTCTCATATTTGACGGAAAGCTTCTGGGTTGTCCCTTGGATTTGTTCTTTATGTGTTTCGATGACTGAATCACACATCACTCAGCCCTTTTATTTTGCCATCTTTACAATCTGAACATGTTTAGTTTTTTTGTTTTTCAAACAGCCTTTTATTTGTTTGTATTATTACAATTAAAGTTGTTGTTGGTTTTTTAGGCAAGTGAAATATGAGACGAATAAGTCTATAAATTTAAAAATAAAATGGAATAAAAAAAAAAAAAACATTTTTTGTATATTCATTTTAACCTCTGAGTTTGGCTTCTCTGAGCTACTGAATAATTTATTATTTTTTTTTTTGTGATTCAAACGTTTCCATGACAACGATGTCAATAATGATGTCATCAGGGCCAATACCACTGATTAGTGACATGAAAATGATTGAGTGTACTCAGTCAAAAAGTTTCGATGAACATTTTACTTAATCATCCTAAAAGCAAAAACTTATGAAAATTATTTTAAATGAGCTAAAAATCAGGGGAGAACATTTTCCACAATTTTTTTAAATTGAGCATTGATTTATTTGGTTTTTTTTTACTTTTGACCTTTTTTGTAAAGTTTCTAGATTGATAGAAAACGAACAAGTAAATAAATAGCAATACAACTTTATATAAAACTGTCATGTCTGTGATGGACTCAACGATAAGTAAGTAGGCCATTATTTTGTGGTCACGTGACTGCCCGAGACAACACCGCAGATTCCGGAAACAGTGCGTCGCAAGCGCAAGCTGGACACAGAAGCCTCACCAAAGACTCCGCCCTCCCTCCGGCCACCCCCCCACCCCCCTTCAAACCAAGAAATAATGGAGGTTTCAAACGGGCGTCAATTTTTCTCACCCCTCAGTCTCACATTCAATTATCCCTACCACTCAAATGAAACTTCACTCCCCCCCCCCCACCCTTTCTCGCTGATGTCCTCCGCACCTCCCCCCTCCGCCCCCCCCCCAATGACCGATCATACTGTGGATGTAGGTCCGGTAAGTCTCGCTGCATGTCAAAATATCCCCTTCCCCATATCCCCCTAAACCCCCCCCCCCGCCCCCGGGTCAAGTCGTTTGAGGTCAGTCTTTGTGTAGCTCGGACAAGTCTCGTTTTAAAAAGATAATAGGATAGAGTTTCCTCCTCCACCCCCCCTGTTTTGTACGGACCTGAAGGGTGTGAAATGGTAGTAACAAAGGAACTGTTTAACAGGGGAATCACTTCTCTCCTTCCCCGGAAGGTGTGGAAGCCTATGAAACTTAATAGAGTTGGCAAGAAGCACTATTATCTTTTTAACATTAGAGTACAGCCCCTTTCTGGTGTTAAAACAACTTGCATAAATTATAAACTTATTATATTCTGATTATACTCAATTTTCTTTCTCTCTGGTTTGATTTTAGTGGTCTGTTGACTCCACTATTTTGGTGGTCTGCTGACTTCACTATTTTGGTGATCTGCTGACTCCACTATTTTAATGGTCTACTGACTCCAATATTTTAGTGGTCTGTTAACTCTACTATTTTAGTGATCTGCTGACTCCACTATTTTGGTGGTCTGGTGACTCTACTATTTTGGTGGTCTGCTGACTCCACTATTTTGGTGGTCTGCTGACTCCACTATTTTGGTGGTCTGCTGACTCCACTATTTTGGTGGTCTGCTGACTCCACTAGTTTAGTGGTCTGATGACTCCACTATTTTAGTGGTCTGCTGACTCCACTATTTTAGTAGTTGTTGACTCCACAATTTTAATGGTCATTTGACTGAACTATTTTAGTGGTCTGTTGATTCCACTATTTTATTGTCTACTGTCTGTTAACGCCACAATTTCTGTTTGAACTTGGAAGTTGGAAAAAAAAAATAAAGAGTTTTGAGTTCTTTGTTCTGACTTTTGACAGTTTCTTGGAATAGTTTAACACGGAACTGATGAGGTCTTTTGAGTCAAGCTGGAACAGTTTTTACTTTGTACTAACATACACTTAATAGTTCTTACAACGAAAAATCATCGCATATTTCTTAATAGAATAAGATGAATATATCCTTATTTTATGGTTAGAGTATTTCTGATTTTTAATACTTCTCAATAATATTTTTTTTTAAATACTTAATCATGTTAATCAATTCTGAGACAATCATTTTGACGATTTTGGTAAACACAATCAATTAATGAATAAGAGCTAAAACACAATACAACTACAATACTGTAATACACCTGCAGTACTGACATACACCTACAATACTGTAATACAACAATGTAATGCTGCAGGTATTATAATTTGCGATGCATTTTGCCAGGTGTGGCTCCTAAAGCCGCACGTGGCTCTGTTGATTTTTAGTGTGGCTCCAACGGAGCCATTTTGTTCTATTACTTTGATGTCCATTATTTTTGTTGTTTTATATTGAGTATGTGTGTAGTTATTTGTTTATTTTATTTTGTTACACATTATACACCCCCCTCCTCCTTCACAGAAACCTCCGGTCACGTGACCTCTTCTGATATCGCAGCCATCCTTCACAACGAAATAGATAAAAATTGATGAAAAATGTTAATAGGTTAATTTAAATTAATAATAATGAAATGTAATAATAAAGTAAACAACCGTAACGAAGTAGATTACAACGAACTGAAGAAAGTAAATGGTCGAATTGAGATCAATAATTATACAATCTTATAATAATACAATCTTAGAACAATACAATCTTAGAACAATACAATCTTAGAATAATAATACAATCTTAGAATAACACAATCTTAGAATAACACAATCTTAGAAAAATACAATCTTAGAATAACACAATCTTAGAATAATACAATCTTAGAATAACACAATCTTAGAATAATACAATCTTAGAATAACACAATCTTAGAATAACACAATCTTAGAATAACACAATCTTAGAATAACACAATCTTAGAATAACACAATCTTAGAATAAGACGCAAAACAGAAAAGTTAAAACCCCGGGTTTTTACGGGATGATTTGAAGCCGTTTTCCTTGATTATCTCCATTCACCAATCCAACAATTTCAAATTAAAAACATAATCCTTTATAACACAAAACCATTTACACATTTAATATAACCGTGATATTACACTAAATCTGTCTAATACTTCTAGAAAAACTATCTCAATCGTTCAAAGTCTGCATAAAAGACAGGCATAATTACAGTACAGACAGACAAGTTACAGTACAGACAGACATAATTACAGTACAGACAGACAAGTTACAGTATAGACAGACATAATTACAGTACAGACAGACAAGTTACAGTACAGACAGACATAGCTACAGTACAGACAGACATAATTACAGTACAGACAGACATAGTTACAGTATAGACAGACATAGTTACAGTACAGACAGACATAGTTATAGTACAGACAGACATAGTTACAGTACAGACAGACATAATTACAGTACGGACAGACAAGTTACAGTACAGACAGACAAGTTACAGTACAGACAGACAGAATTACAGTACAGACAGACAAGTTACAGTACAGACAGACAAGTTACAGTACAGACAGACATAATTACAGTACAGACAAGTTACAGTACAGACAGACAAGTTACAGTACAGACAGACATAATTACAGTACAGACAGACAAGTTACAGTACAGACAGACAAGTTACAGTATAGACAGACATAATTACAGTACAGACAGACAAGTTACAGTACAGACAGACATAGTTACAGTACAGACAGACATAATTACAGTACAGACAGACATAGTTACAGTACAGACAGACATAGTTACAGTACATAATAAAATGTTTTGAAAAAAAATGCAGTCTTTCAATATGCCACAAAAAAAAATGTCAACACAATGACATACAATACCATTTTTAAAATTAGATGTTCACTTGAACTACTGAATCTAATCGTTCAATTGTGTACACTTATATCTCTTTAGGTCAACATTGGCCAAAAATTAATTATCACCATTTCATGAGATATTAATAGATGTTCAAATATGTGTGTTCTACTAACAATTTTAATTCTCAAATGCGAATGAGAAATGTATATGACTATAAGAACATACATACACTGAGGAAAATCCGGTTATTTCCTTCGTTAATTTCTACGTATTGCTTAGAAATCTGGATGACGTTGAATTCCAATCTAAGTATCATAAGCAATTCTCCTTTTATTTCATTTCATCAAGAAACAGTCTAATACATACATGTATTTATTATATTTTTTTTCTTCATCATAGAGTATGTAAAGTCTTATCTAAAATTATGGGGAGACGGTTCTTTTTGTTTCAGGTACACCAATCAATTGACAGAAAAATTTCCTTTCTAAGAAACATTTAATTGATGCCGAAACATCACAAGAGACGTTTCAAACAATCACCAACAACAACTGATTCTGCTCGTGAAATCTCATGTTCGTCAAACCGAGCCCCACCCCCTGCCCCACGAAACAGCACAAACATTGATTAAAGAAGGTATTGGGGAATAAATAGCCTCGACCGTTCTCCGATCCTTACAATGGGGGTGGTGTTGAGGGGTTGTCTCTCGAATTCAGCACACACCCACACTTAAAAGGGAGGGGCGCCTGTAGCTTTAGTCCCCAGATAACAGTTATAACAACAGAGAGATAACAGCAATAACAACAGGACAATGGGGTCCACTCACATGTTGTTATCAACCTCGGCCACCCGCGTCTTGTCGTCTTTTGTTTGTTTTGGACCCCACGCGTGTCTTCCGGTCATTGCCATGGCAACAGTATACAAAAGCTTTTTTTTTTTGGCTTTCCATTGTCCAAATAATATAACTGGTCAGTAATGTTCACTTTATGTTCATAACGATTAGCTAAATAAATAAAAAGAAATTAACTTTTTGAATTTAGTATTTTGATAATCCATTATTTTTGTAACAGTAAGCAACGTTTTTTTTTTTCCTTGTGCGCGCCTACGGTCACGCGTTGTGAAGTGACTGTCATATTTTTAACACTGTTGAAATCCTTGGTGTAAAGCATGTGTAAAGTATTAATTGCACACCCGCGCGCCTGAAGGTTATTAATATCCCATTAGTCCGCGAAGCCTAATTGATAAATCAACAAATGACGTCAACAGAATTTGCTTAGATTTTTTTTCCCGCTCGCTGACATGAAAAAACATTTACTTCTCTCCATGCTTCTCACTGAGCCCCGCCCTTTTTCACTTTCCGTGTTCAAGGAAAGACTACTCTGTAGCCCGAAATGTGATGACACTAGGCGAGCCCCTTCTCCGAGTACTGTGCCCGTTGAATTAATATCATTAGCCAGAAATTAAAATAGGCTGAATATTGTTTTAGTGGACAATGCGTGACAATTGGTGACAAGTGTCAATTTGTGACTGTCGTCACCAGTCATCAACCCAGCTACGGCAATAGATCTGTTGAGCGTTGAGATGAACAGCTTTTTCATTGGATTGTGCTGACTCACCCAGTGCATATTTAAATTGGGAACTATTTAGTTCCCATGACATTGGGTCTGTTTTTTTTAAACTTTGGCTACACATCCGATGCTGTTTTAATAGATAAACTTGGGTATCGTTTAGGGTTTCACAATGCTAAAGGGCAACACCAATTAATACAGACCCTGATGTGAATGTTATTTTTTTTCAATTTATTTTTACGTAGGGCCCCCAGGGAATCTGTTAAAGTCTCTGCCAAGGGCCCTGAGAAATATCTAAAAAAGTCTCGGTCTAGGGCCCCAAGATATATTTAAAAGACTATGCCTACACTCCGGAGATATCTCTAAAAGTCTTGGCCCAGGACCCCAAGATATCTCTAAAAGTCTTGGCCCAGGGCCCCAAGATATCTCTAATAGTCTTGGCCCAGGGCCCCAATATATCTCTAAAAGTCTTGGCCTAGGACCCCAAGATATCTCTAAAAGTCTTGGCCTAGGACCCCCAAGATATCTCTAAAAGTCTTAGCCTAGGACCCCAAGATATCTCTAAAAGTCTTGGCCTAGGAACCCAAGATATCTCTAAAAGTCCTGGCCTAGGGCCCCAAGATATCTCTAAAAGTCTTGGCCTAGGACTCCAAGATATCTCTAAAAGTCTTGGCCTAGGGCCCCAAGATATCTCTAAAAGTCTTGGCCTAGGGCCCCAAGATATCTCTAAAAGTCTTGGCCTAGGGCCCCAAGATATCTCTAAAAGTCTTGGCCTAGGACTCCAAGATATCTCTAAAAGTCTCTGCCTGCCCCCCCTTCCCCCACCCCCAGACCTAAGAACGTCTCGTATAATATATGGATAGTTATTAAGTTTATTTGTCTTACAATTTAATTTTTGTATTATAAAAATATAGGTTGGCAATGAACTATTTATTTATTGCCTGCTGTCAATCAAGACATGTGAGTTACATTCATTTTATTACATTCAAGTAGCAATACTACTTGGAACTTTTAATACCATCACCCCCTTTTTTATAATTTCCAGTTCAAAGTTACACAATGACCAGGTCATAGCTAAACAAAGTCCAGTTATTAGCTAAACAAATATCTGTTCATAGTTATACAATGACCATTTCATTGCTCAATAATATCCTGTTTATAAGTACACACAACGACCTGTTCATAACTAAACAAAGACCTGTTCATAGGTACACAACGACCTGTTCATAACTAAACAAAGACCTGTTCATAGGTACACAACGACCTGTTCATAACTAAACAAAGACCTGTTCATAGGTACACAACGACCTGTTCATAACTAAACAAAGACCTGTTCATAGATACACAACGACCTGTTCATAACTAAACAAAGACCTGTTCATAGGTACACAACGACCTGTTCATAACTAAACAAAGACCTGTTCATAGGTACACAACGACCTGTTCATAACTAAACAACGACCTGTTCATAACTACACAAAGACCTGTTCATAGGTACACAACGACCTGTTCATAACTACACAACGACCTATTCATAACTACACAAAGACCTGTTCATAGGTACACAAAGACCTGTTCATAGGTACACAAAGACCTGTTCATAACTACACAAAGACCTGTTCATAGGTACACAAAGACCTGCTCATAGGTACACAAAGACCTGTTCATAGGTACACAAAGACCTGTTCATAGGTACACAAAGACCTGTTCATGGGTACACAAAAACCTGTTCATAGGTACACAAAGACCTGTTCATAGGTACACAAAGACCTGTTCATAGGTACACAAAGACCTGTTCATAGGTACACAAAGACCTGTTCAAAACTACACACTATCCTTATCAGGGCCGGCCTTAGGCCGATCTTACCGATTGCTCCGAATTGGGTCCCGCGCCTGGAAGGGGCCCCGCAATATATTTGTAGTATTAATAGTAAAAGTTGTTATTGTAAACAAAATTAGAAGAGGGGCCTGACAAGCATCCGTTATATTGGGCCCCGCAATTCTTAAGGCCGGCCCTGATCCTTGCTCTAGGAACACAATATCCCCATTGAATAAAATGCACTATGAAATTATTGCTGTGGTTTTGTTTATTTTCTTCTGTCGCCGCCCCTGCCATGAAGTTGACGGTTGTGGGCGGACCACCTGTGTCATAATGACATTAGACTCTAACGAAGATAAGACTTTTATCACAGACTTGCTCGATTAGACTTTATCACAGACTTGTTTGGGCGCTAACTCTTTTTTTTTCCCCTCCTCTTCATGTAAGAATTTTCTCGCTTGTGAGGAAAATCCCACAAAGGACAAAAAAAAAACCAAAGATAAGAAAATAAAAAAGTTGAAAAGATTTGAAAAGGAAGTCTGTGGCTAACATGAAAAGAAATGAATAACTGCATCAAATTAATGCCCCCCCACCCCCCCCCCCCCCGCCAGAAACAAATTCATTTATCTTAATTAGGTAGTGGCTGTTGTCATTACGGTGGGCCATTATGTCTATTTTCATGTTTTCGTTGCTGCCAACTGGACTAAATCACGCATTTTGTCAGTGTCACTTAATTGACCCAACTTGACATGTTGAATGTGTATTCTGGGACATTTGTCGTGAAAAGAAATTTTCTTTTTTATTTTTTTCTTCTTTATAAAGACCGTCTCAAATTATTGTATTTCTCTCTGGTCAGGGGAGATAATTTAGTTTCATGTAAATACTGCAATATTTTAAAAAGGAGATATGGGTTTTGACGTTCGGGACAGTTTTGATAGTTGTACATGCGGCCCTGAACTTTCATACATAACTGGTTCCTGAAAGTGTGCACGAATGTTGGATGTTCGAAAGTAGAGGGAAATAAAACGTATTTATGAAAATATAAAAATATTAATAACATAAACAGTGCATAACAAACTAAATCACTTTCAAAATGGCGATCATGACATTACAAAAAACGACTGCTTCGGGAACAACAAGGCCGGAGAAAGACAGGGTATACGGAATCAGTCGGAAATTACTGAAAGTGCTTCACTAGCGCTTTTATGGACGATTCTAAAAAAATGTTCGAAATTGCGAATTGTGCGAAAGTCCCTTTATTTAAAGTGGTTTTTTTTCAATGTGATTGTAAACTATTTCACTTTTTGAGGAAAGTGATTCACGGCTTTTCAGTTACTTCCTTTAATTAAGTTAATTGAACTAAAATTAATTATTTATCTTATCGAGTAAGTAATTATTAAAAATTTTGGTGACCCACTTCAAATCAACCCGTGACACACCACTGGTGGATCGGAACCCTTCTTTTTTTCACGCGGGGATTTACTTAATTTTTGAAACATCAGAAGCAGAGTTGTAACATCAGAACCAGAGTTGTAACATCAGAGCTGGAATAGTTATATCAGAACTTCAACTTAAGTAGTAACATCGGAAATTATGTAGTGACATCAGAATTTGAGTAATAACATCAGCGCTGGAGTTGTAACATCAGAACTTGAGTAGTAACATCATAATTTGAGTAGTAACATCAGAACTTGAGTAGTAACATCATAACTTGAGTAGTAACATCATAACTTCAGTAGTAACATCAGAACTTGAGTAGTAACATCAGAACTTGAGTAGTAAGTTACTACTAGTAACATCAGAACTTGAGTAGTAACATCAGATTCAGAGCTGGAGCAGTAACATCAGAATATGAGTACATGTATTATACACATCTTTATATTCACTCAGTTGAGTAAAACGTGTTATATCAAGTCATATAAGATATATACATGTTGTGGTTTTATTGATACCATACCAACTAAAGGTGTCCAGGTTTTCATATCAGTGTCTACCTCATATTCTATCCAGCACTCTCTCCACTACTCGATTGTACTGACCTCAGTTGACCGTTCATTCAGAACAGTCCCAAGTACACCCAGCTCTGTATGATTGCTGAGGTTATGCCCCTTGGTATACGCTAATTACCGACAGCATTTTTACCTTAATCTTTGTGTACAGTGGCTACCACAACATGGTCTGGTCACTATTGTGGTGGCGAGATTGTTGTGTTGGTGATAAAACCAATTCTCCACGATCTCAGTGAATGTGTAGTGATCATTTAAAAATTTCATTATTGAAAAAAAAAAGATATTTTATGAAGTACGTGTAACACGAGAAACATTTCGTTAGTCTACTGTAAAATGTATTAGTGTGTACTACTGATTATTGAATTGGGCCAGGGATTCCCAATCCTCAGGAATACATACCCAATTGCTTTAGAGACCCAAATGTAAAAGCCTATATATATAAAACTAAATGCACTTAATAGAGTGGTTGTTACGAAACGATTACTAAACAATTTACGCTTCAGCAGTTTTCTCATGTGTACATATATTGTGCACATATATTGTGTACATATGTTGTCTACATACAAACAATTGGGTTGAGATCCTCCATCATATTGTGGGCTTCACTAGTGGAGCCTATGTACTGACTTCTAGTGAAGCCCATGTACTGACTACTAGTGAAGCCTATGTACTGACTACTAGTGAAGCTTATGAACTGACTACTGGTGGAGCCTATGTACTGACTACTAGTGAAGCCTATGTACTGACTACTAGTGGAGCCTATGTACTTACTACTAGTGAAGCCTATGTACTGACTTCTAGTGAAGCCTATGTACTGACTACTAGTGAAGCTTATGAACTGACTACTGGTGGAGCCTATGTACTGACTACTAGTGAAGCCTATGTACTGACTACTAGTGGAGCCTATGTACTTACTACTAGTGAAGCCTATGTACTGACTACTAGTGAAGCCTATGTACTGACTACTAGTGGAGCCCATGTACTGACTACTAGTGAAGCCTATGTACTGACTACTAGTGAAGCCTATGTACTGACTACTAGTGAAGCCTATGTACTGACTACTAAACAAATTAAGCAGACGACTCTATAGAAAACATAGTTCTGGATCACTACCTCCTAGGTACACTCTTAATCTGTACTTTGATGGACTGACCAGTCAGAAGAACATAATTACATTTAGTGTACTATCTACACTAGGATTGGCTCCAAGTGTCACCGTACGTACTTGAGTGCACACCTCGCATCAAGGGCCGCATGCGTGAGAAAATTTAGAACAAAAAAAAAAGATCTTTTCATACAGGGGAAGAAAGCAACAGAAGGAAGAGAGCGAGAGAGAAAAGAAAATGTTTGGGTGTACTTGTATAAAAGCAACACCGGTGTAGGCTGACTATGGTTGTCACTGGCTGAGCGCGCGCCGCTTGTTTGGCGGTGAGGGTAGAAACTTTGTGTCCTGCGATACAAGGTTTTAAAAAACAATAATAGTTTTTCAAGCTTAACTGATTTTCTCGTTCGCTTGGATGTGTTTGATTGCATGTTGTACTAGTTAACTTCTACTAGCCTAGGGATTCGATGATTTTTCGTTTTGACTTTTTCACATAAAAAAAATGAAAGTTATGGCGTGAGGCATTAATAAGTCATAGCAAGTGGTTGCTTCGTTTTAAATCATATTGTTATTAGTTGTATACTTGTATACAATTGTATACAATTTTAATGATAATAATAAAAATGATTTGTTGTTGTTTCTAAATTATAGGAGAAAATTCTTTACGTAATAGTGAAGACAATATAAAACAAGCTAAACCTTTTGTTAATATACTAAGCAACTAATTTTGAGAAGATTTGTGAATGGATTTCGTTTGTTTGAATTCATTCCTTTCATATACACTTGTAACTCTTCATAATTCACATACGTTGAAGTGAGGATGTTCCAGTGAAGTGAGTGAATTATTCTTGTGGGATTCGTTGTGTTTTTATTATGTTGGGACTTGTTTTGGTGAGGTGCTAACTGCAGTCGTCTGTGTCTCTTGTTATTTATTTCAGTTGTGAGAATACTAGATAGTGGGTGGTATTTCTTTCTTGTGGATTAACTGAACTGTATTTAAAAAGCAAAACTAAAGGATTATTGGGAATTCCCGAAATTAAGAGGGAATAAGTCTATGACTACCAAAGTTCATATTATTTTTGAAAGGTAAGTGGTAAGTTTAGTAAGTAATAATAATATTAATAATATTGAAGATATTTAACTGATACAAGTCAATGACTGGACTAATTTAGTTGTGCCAATGTCCAGGGTTAGGGGCAAATAAATAAAAAGTAGCCCGGTGTCCACTAGACCTACATATTAGTACAGTTACCGTCACATAGTTTAGATAAAGTCACGTTGGAATTTGATAACAAAGTTAGGGACAGTTGATACTTTCTGACAGTGAATGAAATGAGAACACACACACACACACACTCAAGTGCCACACACACACACTCAAGTGCCACACACACACACATACACAGGAGGTAGACGCTGCTGCGGTGTGAAGTGTCTTTGTTTCCTACAATTTTATTACACACATATACTTATTGTGATACAAGCTGTAGTGCAGCTTGCACCTATCTTCGGTACCGCTACATTGTATTTCAAACTTGATGGTTTCAAAATTGATTGACATGGTAAGAAAGTGAACAGCAGGGCTGGGGGGTTAGGGTGAACTGGACACACGGGACATGAATCAATTAAAAGTCAGTTTTTAAATATAATTGGGACTCAGGTATATTTCTAGTTTTGGCGCCCTCATTATCTACTATTGGCGCCCACATTATCTAGTTTTGGCGCCCTCATTATTCTAGTATTGGCGCCCTCAATATCTACTATTGGCGCCCTCATTATCTAGTTTTGGCGCCCTCATTATTCTAGTATTGGCGCCCTTAATATCTATTATTGGCGCCCTCATTATCTAGTTTTGGCGCCCTCATTATTCTACTATTGGCGCCCTCATTATTCTAATATTGGCGCCCTCATCATTCTAGTATTGGCGCCCTCATTATTCTAGTATTGGCGCCCTCATTATTCTAGTATTGGCGCCCTCATTATCTAGTTTTTGAACCCTCATCAAGTATTGGCGCTCTCATTATCAAGTGTGTATTTCAACAAGTAAGAGGCACTCTGAGGCCGACATTATCAATTTCTACTAATAGGGCGTCGCCCACGGGGGTCTTTAGCTAGTATACTTTACAGTCGGGGGCCTACCGCTAGTTTACTCTCGATTGCTATAAGTGCAGCCTGTAGTGCTCCTAAATTTTCCGTTTTTCTAGTCACGCGCCTACTCGAACCGGCCCTGAAGAAGAAAATTGTGTAGTTTATACCGTATCCATTGTGTGTGTAAGTGTAACATTCTCTTACCTTTATCATTGTGACCTGTAAAAACAATATTCATACTACAAAATATTTCACTCGAACTGAACGCGGTAATATATATTTTACTAAACTGTTGGTGAAGGAGGGGAATGGGGGCGGGGGGGTAACTGTGTGGCTGTGATACCGAGTAGTGCAATGGAAGGTTTTGGGTTCAAATCCCAGTATCGAATGTCTCCTATTGTTTTGGTGGTGCCCTCATTGCCATTGTAGCCCAGAAGGGCATCACACAGTCGAATACTACTTAGAAGGGCACTACATAGAAGGGCATCCTATAGATGGGTACTACATATAAATAGGGCATAGTATAGAAGATGATCAAATAGATTGACACTACCTTAAAGGATATCACATAGAAAGACACAACATAGAAAGACACAACATAGAAAGACACAATATAGAAAGACACAATATAGAAAAACACAATATAGAAAGACACAATATAGAAAGGCACAATATAGAAAGGCACAATATAGAAAGACACAACATAGAAAGACACAATATAGAAAGACACAATATAGAAAGACACAATATAGAAAGGCACAATATAGAAAGGCACAATATAGAAAGACACAACATAGAAAGACACAATATAGAAAGACACAATATAGAAAGGCACCACAATATAGAAAGGCACAATATAGAAAGGCACAATATAGAAAGACACAATATAGAAAGGCACAATATAGAAAGGCACAATATAGAAAGGCACAATATAGAAAGGCACAATATAGAAAGGCACAATATAGAAAGGCACAATATAGAAAGGCACAATATAGAAAGGCACAATATAGAAAGACACAATATAGAAAGGCACAATATAGAAAGGCACAATATAGAAGGGCACAATATAGAAAGACACAATATAGAAAGGCACAATATAGAGAGATATTGTATAGAAAGGCATTGCATAGATATTGGTTCAAGCTGTTAGGTCCCATTTACGTGAAACAGATGAAATTCACAAGTTTATTGGCACAAATTATAAAATGAAACAGATGAAATTCACAAGTTTATTGGCACAAATTATAAAATGAAACAGATGAAATTCACAAGTTTATTGGCACAAATTATAAAGTGAAATTCACAAGTTTATTGGCACAAATTATTCCGTGATTTCACAATTTACACAAGTCACTTCACTGCGTGCCGTCAAATGTCTGCTGAAATTTGTTTCTTGTAAAATATTTAACGTACTGAGACTCGCAGGTGATGTACGAATAGAGAAGGGGGCGGTGGGGGGAGGGGGGTCAGTAATGAATTAAAGACTAATGAACTTTAAACAAAAGTGGGGAGAGTGGGTGGGGATTAAGAAGCGATGGACTTGTAGTTTCCCTGGCACCAAATGAATGAAAAATGAACGTCTGGGAAAGGGGCGAGTAAGGAGGTGTGAGAATCAAATAATGGAATCTATTTGGAAACCCGGCCGGTGTCCCAGTCAATCGATTCAATTAGGTGTTCCAGGGGTTGAGTCAAAAATGTCTTTGTTTGGCGCTCCTGTTCGTCAAGGACTGGATGACTCACGGACTAGTAGATAAGAACATTTTGAGTCAGTGGTGAACGGTGAGTGTTTGAGTGGGCTGTCACTAGGAGGTAATAGCATGCACACTATTCTAAATGAATTCAGCACATACACACACACACATACACACACACGCACACACATACACACATACACACACACACACACACTTACACACACACGCACACACGAATTGATGTATAAATGTTGCCCAGCCTAATGTGGCTTTCTGTATGAAACCGCATGTCTTTGTTACACAAGGTCACTCAGCCACATGCGTCTTCCGATCAATAGTCATTAAACCACGCGTATATAAGTGTAAGCTAAGCACGGTGTGTATTTGTGGTACCAGTCACACAGCCACACGAGGCGCTGTGTCACGCTGTATATAAATGTAATCTAAGCACGGTGTGTAGTTGTGGTACCAGTCACCCAGCCACATAAGGCGCTGTGTCATGTCTTTCCCCATTCATATGTAGCATTGTATCAGTAACGGCCATTCAGCCATACGTGTGGTTGTATCAATGTTTATAATTGATGCTATCGAAGTGTTGGTCATTGTTACTTTAAAAAACAACAACAACTAAGCAACTTAAATGTTTTCAACTATGCCGTATCGTGTAATATACTGTAATGTCTTCATAGTGAAGAGTTTGGTCACTTAGTTTCTTGTACCCTACTGAAGGGTTCGGTCACTTAGTTTCTTGTACCCTAGTGAAGGGTTTGGTCACTTAGTTTCTTGTACCCTAGTGAAGGGTTTGGTCACTGAGTTTCTTGTACCCTAGTGAAGGGTTTGGTCACTTAGTTTCTTGTACCCTAGTGAAGGGTTTGGTCACTTAGTTTCTTGTACCCTAGTGAAGGGTTTGGTCACTTAGTTTCTTGTACCCTAGTGAAGGGTTTGGTCACTTAGTTTCCTGGTCACTTAGTTTCTTGTACCCTAGCGAAGGGTTTGGTCACTTATTTTCTTGTACCCTAGAGAAGGGTTTGGTCACTTAGTTTCTTGTACCCTGAGCTAAATAAAAGAATTGCTGACATTATAGCAATCATTTTATATACACTAGACTTTCGACCATCCGGACTATTATTTATCCGGCCTAAAGTGTTTTTTTTTTTAAAAAGGACATTCAATGGTAGGATCTACAAACACTCAGTAAGTAATAAAAAAAAAAGTTTCCGTGTCTTCGAATTTTCACTTATCCGGCATATCCTTACGGCACATTGACCCGAAAAGTGACGAGACCTGGGAACCCGCCTATCAAAAAATATGGAAGAAAAGTTGTTAAGACCCGTTTTATGTACGCTGCAATGAAAACAATTTATGAAAAAACATTCACCGGAGATGTGCTTTAGTTCGCCTAACCCATGACGACCATGACCCGATCACACAGATTTATCGATATATTTTTTTTTTTTCTGATTTTTACATTTTTTCCCACCTTAAACTACTTTACAAACAGAATATTTTCATCGCTACACTTTCCCCACAGGACCAGATAATGATTTAAGATAATCTTATAATCAGATTATAATTTATTTTCTTTCTAACTGGCGCTTATATCGATCATGAAGACAAATTAATGTTGTTGCTAAGTGTGGGTTTGTGTAAGTGTGTGTGTGTGTGGGTTTATCTATGTGTGGGTTTGTGTATGTGTGTGTGTGTTTATCTATGTGTGGTTTGTGTATGTGTGCGTTTATATATGTGTGAGTGTGTGTTTATGAATGGGTGAGTTATCAATTGTGAATTTGTGTAATATTTTTAGTTGAACAAATAAAGGTGAAATCTGTAATTTAAAACAAAAAAAAAAGCAAATTAAAAGTGATTTTTCTTCTAATTTTGATGAGAGGTCAGAAAATTGAATTAAAACCACAGAAAAAGAAAATCTGATCTTTCAGAGGGAAAACGATATGTTTGAACAGTGATTTGATTGAAGAGAGATATTTTTTGGACGAAATGATGATTGCATAACGATACTATGATTGAGGAATTGATGATTGCATGACGATACTATGATTGACGAAATGATTGAATAGTTATATACAAAATGACTAAATGTCAAGAGACTGGAATGATGGTTGTCACTAGATTTATGAAATTCCTTTAATGCTAGGGCCGTCTAAGACAGTTGTCCGGGGGTTCAAAGCCAATTGACCATTAACATTTTAATTATTTTTTTAAAAATCATATTAGATGATGCCCAAACACACAGGTTTTTTTTTGACCCGGAAAGATGGGGTTGGGGGGTACTGGTACTAAGACAATGTAAGACTAAGGCAATCAGTGGCGTCTTAACAAAATATCACGGGCTCGCACGGCTATCCATATAGGGGGCCCCAAAAGGTGGGAATTATTGTTTCAAGGGAGGGTTATCTCAGAATGTAGTCCCCTCCCTCCCCAAGGTGGAAGTCAAGCCAGGGCCATAAGAGCCATATCAAACATGTAGCCACTCCCCTCCCTCCCCCCCTCCCCCACACAGTGGAAGTCAAACAAGAGCCATATCAAACATTTAGTCCCCACATGGTGGAAGCATGATTGTGATACGGCTGTGGCTGAATAAGGAATATAAAACGAACTCCACTGGCGGGGGTGAGATCGAGCTTGTATTATTTTCTACAGATTGTTGCCAACTGTCAAACCGTTCGGTGAATTTATTGATGTCTGAATCTGTCAATGTAGCACGCGAGGGGAGTGTCAGATAAACAACGCGGCGTGGCCAACAACAAAAAAAAATAAATACATAGAATCATTTCGCTGTCAGGTCAAGAGATGTTTTATTTAGTCCAACCGTTTTTTTTTTGTTCTTGTCACCGGAACATGTCAACTGTCACGATGGCAGATTAACGACACCGACTGCAGTCTGTGTGTGTGTGTGTGTGTCAATGTATCAGATATAACTGCTGACCTTGGCACACAACTATGACTGGCTGCACTGACTGATTTACGACTTTATATTCCTTGTCATGGTGTGATCTTAGGTTTTATTATGCCATTTATGTTCGCATATATCTATCTATCTATCTATCTATCTATCTATCTATCTATCTATCTATCTATCTATCTATCTATCTATCTATCTATCTATCTATCTATCTATCTATCTATCTATCTATCTATCTATCTATCTATCTATCTATCTATCTGTCCATCTGTCTGTTATAGTGTTATCTCTATCCACCCATCTATCATCACTGGCTATCGATCTATCAAGCATTGTAAACTTTTTGTTACTATTTGCAAGCACAAGTCATCTTGCCCCGTGACATATTTTCTGATGTCACTTTTTTGTTTCTACCATCTTTTATTTCACAGTTTGTTATTTGCATAAAGGTCATTTGATAGGTCACTATCGTCGTTATCAGATTGATGAGCTAGATTGCAGCAAACTGGCTTCAGATATAGAACATGATTGGAATAATTGACTTCATCATTATCTATAACGGGGAGGTGTAATTAGTACCCCGGAGGGAGGGGGAGGAGGTGTGTGTGTGGTACGGGAGGGTGTTTGTCCTTCTGTATCGAGAGATAACCAAATGCGGTGATCACCGTGAACTTTAAATGACAAATATTGCGACACTCACATTTATGAATGGTGTTTATGTAAGGTGCTGTGGAGTCATTCAACTCCTTGATGGCTGGTTGGAAATCAGGCTACGGTTGAGAAATGTTTTTTCATACATAGCTCGTCTCGTATCTTCGTCACATACACTTCCGTTTGCTACCCACAGACTAGAAATAGAATATGACAGAAGAGTATAAACATGACGAAATGATATGTTGGCTGAACTGTGACGCAATGAATAGTTAAAAGTGTGACATAAATAACGTTGTTACGTAAATATTTGATGAGTCAGTAGGGTTGTGCGAGCGTACAGGTTGAAATGAAACGACCCGAAATAATGCTATACGAGTGGACAGTATGGCAACTCATCGTATGTCTATGGCAACTCATCGTTTGTCAAGTTACAGAACAGACTGACAGTACTATAGAGGCGACTGACAGTAAGGTTGGGAATAGTGTTGTTTTAGTCCCAGGTCATATTTTAGTTTCAGTTTTTATTTCGGTTTTTCTGTAATAATTTTAGTTTTCGTCTAGTTTTAGTCTTGCTTCTAATTTTAGTTTTAGTTCTCGTTGACGAAAAGTCAACATTTTCGTTAACGAAGGTTTTAGTTTTAGTTTTCGTGAACGAAAGCAACACTATATTTTAGTTTCAGTTTTTATTTCGTTTTTTCTGTAATAATTTCAGTTTTCGTCAAGTTTTAGTCTTGCTGCTAATTTTAGTTTTAGTTTTAGTTCTCGTTGACGAAAAGTCAACATTTTCGTGAACAAAGGTTTTAGTTTTAGTTTTCGTCAACGAAAACAACACTAGTTGGGAAGACTGGCAGTAAGAAAGGGACCACTGATAGTAAGATAGGGAGCACTGACAGTAAGATAGGGACAACAATCCAGGTTAGGTGGCTGGACACAGTAAAACTGAAATGAAAATAATGCTATGAAAGGGGAGACAAACAATGACTAATGTTATATCTTTGTGACACCCATTTCAAAATAAATCTGTAACTTTTATTCATTCTATCTCTCTCTCTCTCTCTCTCTCTCTCTCTCTCTCCCTCTCTCTCTCTCTCTCTCTCTCTCTCTCTCTCTCTCTCTCTCTCTCTCTCTCTTTCTCTCTCCCTCTAACTCTGTCCCTCTCTCTCTCTCTCACAATTCATCTCCAGTGAAATAACAATAAATATTTTGACCAAGTTACAGTGCTATACAGTGTTGATAAACATAAATGTAGGCCTATCGCCTATCGGACAACATAAGCTACTTAATGACATCCAATATACATATCATTATGACATCACATTCATGCACATTTTAACACCAGATCTAATCTGTTTGATTTCCATAAACAAATAACGAAACAGTTCAATTTTTTTTCGTATTTATTCTACACAGTATCAATATACCACCTTCCTCCTATTAAATCAATACTCCATTGTTTAGTTATTACCAAGTTATCAACCAATAGTTGACCTCCAGGAACAAAACAGTTTGTCGCTCCCCACCCACCCCCAACCCTCCCCTTTCCCTCCCTCACCACGTGTATCTAATTTCAGGGCAGTGTTTCTCTTGTTTTCCCTAAATCCCCGGGTGTGACTTTAAAACGTCACAATCACATGTCACAGGACTGACCCACTGACTCGCTAATACAAACTCTCATGGGTGGATCTCCTACACTACCACCCACCTCCCTGCCCCCCCCCGGGTCTCCCCCCCCCCTCCTTGTGTGGTCTCGAAGGTATCAACATCCACCAATTCGTAAAGGGAGGTGACCTACCACTATGGATGTAATGAATGTGTTATCTGCCCTTACTACTACTGAACAGAATTTATCGATTTCCCCACTTTATTTCATTTTTATTTCTTATACTCAATGTGTTTAGCTGTTAAGCCAACATCAATGTGTTTAGCTGTTAAGCCCACACCAATGTGTTTAGCTGTTAAGCCCACATCAATGTGTTTAGCTGTTAAGCCCACATCAATGTGTTTAGCTGTTAAGCCCACATCAATGTGTTTAGCTGTTAAGCCCATATCAATGCGTTTAGCTGTTAAGCCCACATCAATGTGTTTAGCTGTTAAGCCTACATTTTTGTGGTTGATTTCTATAGTCAGTGGCGTATCGCGGCAGGGGTGCATGGGCGGTTCGCCCCTGGGTGCTACCGTAAGTCAAGCCGCAGCAGCCAGAATCCGGGGAGCCCTGAGAAAATATAAAAACGGATGGGTGCTGGTGGTGGGGGGGGTATATTTACACCTGCACTACAGCAAAATAAATCAATGAAAATAACTGTTGAAATAGACGGGGTTACCCCAAGTCTAGTGTCCCCTCCCCCGGCTCCCCGCCTCGCGGTGGCAAGGCTACAGGAGATGATGACCTTTCAACATACATAGTATGTACTATTAGAAAAACTTGAGACATAAAACTAATATGGTTCGTAAAGTGAGACTAATACACCACTGATGGTGAGTCTTCTTGGTCATATTTCTATGGACAGTCTGACTAAGGCCACAGTAGGTTCGTAGGCTCTTTATCATAACTGTATAAGACACGTGATATCTATTTATACATTATACACACACATATATATATATATATATATATATATATATATATATATATATACAGTCGATTCCGCTTAATCGGGACACATCGGGGCCGAGGCTTTTTGTCCCAATTAAGCGGCTGTCCCAATTAAACATACAAATTTACTATTGGCTTCTTGGTTTGGTTTCTTTGAGCTTTGTCCCGAATAAGCGGCGGCTGTCCCAACTAAGCGGTGTCCCAATTAAGCGGAATCTACTGTATATATATATATATATATATATATATGTATATATATATATATATATATATATATATATATATATATATATATATATACACAGAGAGAGTGGGGAGAGAGACTTATTTATTACTTTTTTTCAAATCGGTGGGGATTGTAAATTAAAATATTACACTGACAGTGTTAGTGAAGTACTTCAGTTTCAAAGTTCAATAAGTTTGACATAATGCCAAGTCACAGACAATGTTCTGTTGTCTATGGTGCATCACATACTTAACGTGGTACTCGTTGGGTTGGTAAGTAAATGGAAATACTTTTGTAATAATGTCAGTTTCTGAGTACAGTTTTCGGTATTTCGTACATTACGAATACTAATTAGATTTGTCTTGGAATTACGGCATATTTTGGAAATTACTGCAGTACTAAATGGAATCTACTGCCGTAATAAATGGAATCTACTGCAGAACTAAATGGAATCTACTGCAGAACTAAATGGAATCTACTGCAGAACTAAATGGAATCTACTGCAGAACTAAATGGAATCTACTGCCGTACTAAATGGAATCTACTGCAGAACTAAATGGAATCTACTGCAGAACTAAATGGAATCTACTGCAGAACTAAATGGGATCTACTGCAGAACTAAATGGAATCTACTGCAGAACTAAATGGAATCTACTGCAGAACTAAATGGGATCTACTGCAGAACTAAATGGAATCTACTGCAGAACTAAATGGAATCTACTGCAGAACTAAATGGAATCTACTGCAAAACTAAATGGAATCTACTGCAGAACTAAATGGAATCTACTGCAGAACTAAATGGAATCTTTTGTCAATGGTGCCAGAATTATCAATCCAGCGTTTTACTGAATCCTAATTTGGGAAAAGAGAAATAAGAGGCCGTAGAAATAAGTCCCATGAAAGTTGACTAAAAATTGACCCAGTTTTTTATTAATAACATAACCAACAAGATCATTAATCGTCTGCTCTTGAATCTTGCAGAACGGAAATTGTCTTGCTTCCTTCGGGCGGCCATTTTTATTCACCCCCCACAACACACACACACCACACTTTATATTGAGCATGTGATTCGTCCATAGATCTTGGTATTTATTTATCACATCTCATTTGGTTCCTCCATCCAATTTAGCCTTTCCTCTCAGATGGGGGAAGGTGTGGGGGGGGGGGAGGGGAACTGGTTGAAGGGTGCCCTGAGTGTTTATATTTATGGACTGTGGATGATTTTTTTTTTTGCATCATTGGTGTATCCTGTAGTGAGTCCAGTCAAAACGTTGACCAATTATTCTTTTAGTAGGGTGGTCAATTAGATGTATGAGAGAAAAAAAAGGGGAGAGAGGGTGGTGGGGTGCCATGCAGTATGACTGACGTAAGAAGTTTCCCTTTACCAGAAATAAATAAATGATATTTCCGTACAAGGTATCGGTCATTTCTTTTGTATTCAGTTGGTGTCTCCAGAGCCGTTATTATGAAATTTTATTATTTATTTTGTTTATCACCCATGAGACGGGGCCCTCTGACATTGGGCCCCTCTGACATAGGGCCCCCTTCAAGTACACATTTCTACGGGGGACGTTTGCTTGGACCTTCAAATGTCACTTGAAAATGTGTACATAGGCATCCAGAAGACAAAAGAACAGCTGAGGCTGTAACTAACAGACTGAAGAAGTCACCTACTGGTCACTCCAACACAATGGTTGGCACGACGGGGTGTTGGTGCAATGCTGTTAAACACAACGTACTTTTGCCCCACCCTTACAATAAATTATAATCAAAGGCTTAACATTTCTTCGTGATATACAATATATAAGCGATTTGGGCTCTGCGTTAAATCGAAAGTAAAGAATTAATACAACAGTATTCCAGTTTAAAATACATTCAAACAATACCAGATTATGAGCTTTTAAAAAGATTTACTTATCAGTAACACGTCAATTGTGTTAGAATTACCGGAATTTAAAAAAAAAAAGACCAAGTTTGTATTTCTAAAATGCCATTCTTTTTTTTTTCATCCGGGATATTTGACAAATCGAAATATGATAATTGCGCAACTTTTTTTTTTTACTCCAGCGATACATCACGAAGTATCGATATTTCGTTTTGATATTACGATGCCATGGTGGCGAATTACAAGGCAGCAGGTCACAGGACCAACTCCCGACAACGCCCGTCACCTGGCGCCCCTAGGGAGCTAACGTGATTTGACTTCTGTGGCGCCTCGATTTGTTATGGTGTTTTTATTGGTTCTCCAAATAATATGCATTCCGACCCCTTCCCCACCCCAACCAACCACAATCATTAAATCCATCGGCATCGAGTGACTGATTGTTCTAAAGTAATATATACCAAGTTCAAGAAAGGAATATTTGTTGGTATTTATGTTCATTTGTGAACTTATACATCGGTCTGTGCATTACTGTATTCTGTTCAGAGTTATGAACATTTTAAATATGAGCAAAGTTATCATCCTATGTATGTATCTATCTATCTATCTATCTATCTATCTATCTATCTATCTATCTATCTATCTATCTATCTATCTATCTATCTATCTATCTATCTATCTATCTATCTATCTATCTATCTATTCATCTGTATAATCTCAGTCGATCAGTCCATTAATCTCTTGTCTATATCTTTTAAATAATATTCTTCCATTGAAAATAGCCGGTACATTTATTAGTGATGGCGTGGTTCACAGGAATAAAGAATCTGAATTTTCTTTGGTAACGGGATTTGTGCGTGTGTGTTGGGGGTGTGTGTGAAAAAGAGAAAGAGAGAGAGTATTTTCTCTTCGCTGCTCCCTACTGATATGCTCACTCCTTCAACAAACAATCAGACACAAAACAAAAGATCTCATTTCCTTTCATGTCGTGACGTCTAGGAGCCATTAAATAAGACAATATTTCAGCCCCCCGCACCCCACCCCCTGCCTCCAACTGCTGTGTGTGTTCCATTTACTCCCGACTGGATAACTCCTCCTGTAAATTGTTAAAGTTTTGGTATGCATTGCTTCCCTTTTTTTTTGTCCGCACATCCCTTGTACTGAAGATGGAAGGTTCTGGAATCATTACACATTTGATATCAGCACATCACAAGTTATGACCTATTTTTTCTACTTTTATAGAACTTTATAGCTTGTGCCTAAGCCGTTATTATGAATGAGGAAACCGTCTGGGACCCTAACTGTTAAAGAATCCCCCCCTCCATTCAATATTAGTAGTAAGTCTGTAATAGTGGTAAGTCTGTAATTGTGGTAAGTCTGTAATAGTGGTAAGTCTGTAATAGTGGTAAGTCAGTAATAGGGCCTTGACAGGTCATTTTTGCCTAGGGCCTCACAGGACCAAAGAAAGGCTCTGTTATTTAATTTACAGGTTTTTTTATATTTATTAAGCAAATAATAAATGCTAAATGAATAATATAACAATACTATAACATAGCAAATAATAAATACTAAATCAAAACTATAACATGGCAAATAATAAATGCTAAATCAAAACTATAACACTTGCTACGTAACGACAGGTCTATGAATGAATTCATTTAGAATTATCTGATGTAGATTTTGTTTTCCTTTATTTTTATATAGTTGACCAATGAAAGACAGGGATACAGAAAACCATCATCATATATAATAATATTCATTTCGAGTGTGCGTTAAATCGAAAGTAAAGAATTAATACAACAGTATTCCAGTTTAAAATACAATCATGAAAAAATCGGATCTGCCCGAAACCAAATAATAACCTCGCCTGCCGATCAAGCCTAAGGGGATATAACTCTATGCAAATGTTTTGCAGGGTACAGCTAGTTTTTAAAAAATTCTGAAGTTCTTTTCATTGCGACAAAGAAAAAATAAAACAGTACGCTGTGGTACTGAAAAAAAAAATGGCCAGAAAGAAAACTCTAGTGGTCGTCTGCAATATTGACAGATCTCACATGCGGAAAAATGAAAGGAACTCAGAAAAAAGTAAATGTTGTATGGTAAATGTTCCAAGAGTTCATAACTGTACATTTTGGCGGGAGTCTGGGAAGTGTCGTCCATCACGTTCAGCGATCCTTCATCATCAAAGAGCGATTATCCACGACGTTAAATCTTTAAATGCGGTTGTACTTTTCTCCCCTTTGATTTCTGCAGTCATGGTGACGCAATTAACATACTTAATACATAACACTTTCATTAAACCGTAAAGCAGTGGCTCTTAAAGTGTGGTGCGCTACCTACTGGTGGGTCTCGACACTGGATCGCCCAAAATTCAATCATTTCTTAATCGAATATATATATATATATATATATATATATATATATATATATATATATACAATAAATTACAATTACTTTTACCTTTTCTTTCTTGAATTCTTCACTTTAGATGTGGGTTTGCAAAAAACCAGACTGGTTTCTAACTGGGTCTCGGATCGCCAAAGTTTGAGAACCCGTGTCATGGAGAATCGATCGATTCAGGACTAGTTTTATAAATAGTGGAGTTATGTTCTGAAAACGTTTTATTTTATTTATTTAGTTGTTGTGTGTAGATGTTGTGACAAATACTCTGCAGTTCATCCATTGTTAAAACAATGAATATTTTTTCGTTTCTTTCGATATTTTAACGGATCTAAATGTATTTTGAAAATATAAAAAAACAAGTCGCCATGGTTAGGTTGTATTAAGCGGCACCGTTTTTTTTTGCCTGTCCCGCCCCGCCCCCCCCCCAGTACAAAGTACCCCGTCAGGTACATCTATCAATGGTCCCTAAATATTTCCTTCAAGTTTTCCAATGCAAGTTATTGATTGAGATTATCTCAGGTCCAATATTGGAAGACGATCTCGACTTGAATAATAATACAAAAAATTAAATTAATCGATGTATAAACTATTACCCCTAACCCACATAGTGATACTATTATAACTTATACGCCAGTATTTTTTTTTTTTATGTGGTGGAGGTCAAACGCATTTAAATTTTTCACGATGATCATTTTAAAAAAGATAAAACATATAACTCGACAACGTGATGATGTGGTGATTAAGTAAAAATATAAAAATGAAACTAAAAAAGAACATTCGACGACCCCCCCCGCCCCCATCCCCACCTCCGCCTTCACCTCCTTTCAATCTTCCCCCCCCCCACCTACGTTATTAACGACCCAGGTACATATTCCGATAAAACTATTCATGTAGATGAGTAATGTGTGTCGACAGAATAAAAAAATGTGAGTACCCTGAAGCCGGTGTGGTGGACATCTGGGAAATATGTCCGGTTTTAACGATCAGTTGTTGTTGTTGTTGTTGTTATTGTTATTGTTGTTTGTTTGTTTTATAAAAGAAAAAAAGGAATAGGGTGTCTTAAAGTTTCATGTAGAACACACACAGACACACATACACATACATACAGACATGTATAGCCTCATATTTGTTTTGTCTGCACAGTTTACAACGTCGTCAGATTCTGATTGTTTTATGTGCTCTCTGGTACAACATCACCAGATTCTTATTGTTTTGTCTGCAGTTTACAACGTCGTCAGATTCTGATTGTTTTGTGTGCACAGTGGTACAAAAACGACAGAATCTTATTGTTTTGTGTGCACAGTGGTACAAAAACGCCAGATTCTTATTGTTTTGTGTGTACTGTGGTACAACATCGCCAGATTCTTATTGTTTTGTGTGCACTGTGGTACAACATCGTCAGATTCTTATTGTTTTGTGTGCACAGTGGTACAACAGAGTCAGATTCTTATTGTTTTGTGTGCACAGTGGTACAGCAACGCCAGATTCTTATTGTTTTGTGTGCACAGTGGTACAACATCGTCAGATTCTTATTGTTTTGTGTGCACAGTGGTACAACATCGTCAGATTCTTATTGTTTTGTGTGCACAGTGGTACAACATAGTCAGATTCTTATTGTTTTGTATGCACATTGGTACAACAACGTCAGATTATTGTAACGCTCATAAAACAGGGTACACATATTCTCTAATATTCCGAAGGCTGTGTGTAGTACAAGAATTAGCGGTGCCCAACTTTTGAAGGATTTTTATTTTTTCAACGCAACGTATCGAAATATTGCCCATTGAAAGAATCACGTGTGCGCTCAGTTTTGATGTATGCGCGCGCGATCAACGAGTTTCATGCGCGTTCACACGGGGACAGCTTATAGGGGAACGCTTGTATACATACCGCTCTTCAGTTTAGTATTTCTCAGTCATATCCAGTACTTTGCATCGATGCTACGGTATATTGTTTATAATGAGTCTAATTATGCCGCATACATAATTAGTCCATTATACCGCTTGCTGGCGCAATAATTAGGCAAGCCTTTAAATGGAATCACCCTTTTGTTTTTCAACCCTCTTTGGGGACGGTAGGGGGGGGGGGAGGGGAGAGAAGAGTCAATAGCTTGATCTATTTATAGCTTCGGATTCTCCCGTTTTCTATTGTTAACACTTCGAAATTCTCATAAAATGACGTCATTTAACCTTATTCACTTCTTACTGTATTATTATATTGATTGGACTGGGGTACATGTAGAGATAGACATTTCAAAACACAATATTTGTAAGCTGCAATGTTATACAAGGACAAAAAAAACAAACAAAACAACTATTGTAACAGAGTTTACAAAGTGTGATATTTTCGAAATGTCAGCAGTACATGCATGCATCAATGTATACATACATACATACAAACGCTTGTTTGTGTACAAACACACACACACACACACACACACACATGCCGTTGATAGCCTGATGGATTGTAAAATGACGAAACATTGAGAACGAGTTTTTAAAACAGTGAAAATGAGGGGGGGGGGTTGGTGGGCGGAGTAGGGTGGGGGTGCGGTGGGGGGTAGCTCGTTTTGTGCTCAGCAGGGAGCTACCATGGGTGAGCAGTGCAGGCATGATAGAGGTGAACTTCCAAGTCAGAAGAGTTCGAGACTATTTTTTTTTAAAAGTAGGTTACATGATTCTGGTAGTTTGGTAAAGTGATCCAAGAACCTATACAATATATGAAGTTTTAAATCACACGTTAATGTAAAAAAAATAATAATAAGATAAACTGCTGGGAGAGAAATGGAAAAAAAAAACTTGTAAATTTCCTTGATTTGTAAATCATTCTTCGTCCATTTACAAAAACATTCTTACCTAATGGGGGAAGTCGACTTCAAATTTTTTTCATTATCTTCTTATGCACTTTATTTATTTAAAAAAAACTGTTCTTCCTTCATGTGCTTATCTCTAACTTTATTATCTATTATCTAATGCACTCTATTATCTTAACTAAATTTGGACTAGTAATAATAAGGTCATTCTACTACTGACCTACATTGCGATATATGATGATTACTGCCCCTGTGTCTAAATTTGATTCGAGTTATCTTCCATTCAGACATGTCACAATTTATCACTATTATAAGCAGGAGCAAAATAAATAAATTAATGTTTTAACTTCATTCATTCTGAATTGTTGTTGAACTAAATGCTGGTGTTTCATTAATAAACATCCGACTGTCTCAACCTCTACAACACAACACCAGTTGTCATGGTAACAGTTTCCTCAAACATTTTTAGGGTAATCGTATTTTATCAAAGACCCTTTTATCGAAAAAATAAAAACAACTAAATCAAATGAGATACTTTACTTTATCTCAGATTGATGTGTATTTTATCTCACTTTCGACAAGACCTTACAATCTGGTATGCAGTAAACATGATAATGAGCCAGGGACATAAACTGGAAGAGACGTTAGGATATTGCCAGCATGTATGATGGACGAATGTCTTTACATAACCTGATGGGTCACACTTTTTGGCGGTACGTACCCCAATGGTTTATAATCTATGGCGGTACATATCCCGATGGTTTACACTTTGTGGCGGTACATACCCCGATGGTTTGCACTTTGTGGCGGTACGTACCCCGATGGGTAGGACTTACCCCGATTAATTTAAATAAACAACTAGAGTAAGCACATATATCCAACTGAAAGGCAATCATTACCTGACAATAACCTGACAAAACATTATCGTCATGTACGTATTATGACAGCGTTGACACTTATCCTGATAAAGGGCAGTGTAAACAGAGTTACGGTCATATGCTTTGTTATATGTCGTAGTTAAATATTACAGCTATATTTTACAGTTATATAATACAGTTATATGTTATAGTTACTAGTTACAGCTATATGCTACAGATTTAGTCTATAGTTATATGTTATAGAGTTATGTGTAATGTTATAGTTATATTTTTAGAGCATTTTCGAAAAAAAATGCTCTATTGTCCCCGTTTTGTCTGTCTATCTGTCTGTCATCACCCTAGATCTCAACAACCATAAGTCCTAGACCCATGATGTATATATCATTTTGTAGGTCTTGGCCTGCCATGTGTACATCAAAAGTTCATTTCGCGATAGGACCTCTGAGGGCCGGGCTTCAGGGCTCCTAAGGGGCTTATATATTATATATACACCTTGTACGTTCAATAACCCATTCATTTGGTGCGAAATACTGCAGCACGTAGTTTCACCAAAATTTATTAAGAAACTCATCAAATGAAATAGTAAGCTTGTGTTCTGAGTTTAATTGAAAGTTTCAGAGCTATGCAACAATTGACGGAGTTTTCGGACGATTAAATGACCATAATTTCGAATGTTTTCAATTATGAGTCCTATTTCAGTAACCACAAACCACTTGTAGTTAGATTTAAGAGACAATAATTTTTTTTCAAATATAAAGAAACGTCTTTATAATTTTTTTTTTACAGGTATATGCATTACACAATTGAATTTATAAACATTTCCAAAATTTACAAATATTTACTGAAAGCTAACAAACGTACTGATACATAACACGAAAATGCGCTAACACGTCCTGTGTCCAGAATGGAACAGGCTTAATTGCTTGTTTTTATTTTGTAGCATTTGCGGAGATTTAAAGACGAGAATGGTTAGTTTTTATGGTTTTCATTGCTTCGCGGTCTAAATATTTTATTTTTTTGTGCAAACATTTGAACACGTGACAACACTTTAAATCCAATAAGAGAATGATCTGTTAATTAAGTCAAACAATACGAAGACTTTTTGCACTCTTTATTTGTGGACATTGTTTACATAAATACTCCTTGTTTATAATGTTTATATGTCCAGTATGACTTATATGGATAATGGCATCTTGACAGCGCGGACTGGGGTTAGTCCTTTGTGATACGGGCATCTGGGCAGTGTGTGGACAGGATAGTCCAAGGACATCTTGGCAGCGTGTGGACAGGATAGTCCAAGGACATCTTGGCAGCGTGTGGACAGGATAGTCCAAGGACATCTTGTCAGAGTGTGGACAGGATAGTCCAAGGACATCTTGGCAGCGTGTGGACAGGATAGTCCAAGGACATCTTGGCAACGTGTGGATAGGATAGTCCAAGGACATCTTGGCAGCGTGTGGACAGGATAGTCCAATGACATCTTGGCAGCGTGTGGACAGGATAGTCTAAGGACATCTTGGCAGCGTGTGGACAGGATAGTCCAAGGACATCTTGGCAGCGTGTGGATGGGATAGTCCAAGGACATCTTGGCAGCGTGTGGATGGGATAGTCCAAGGACATCTTGGCAGCGTGTGGACAGGATAGTCCAAGGACATATTGGCAGCGTGTGGACAGGATAGTCCAAGGACAACTTGGCAGCGTGTGGACAGGATAGTCCAAGGACATCTTGGCAGCGTGTGGATAGGATAGTCCAAGGACATCTTGGAAACTTGGGGACAAGTTAATTCTTATTGAACAAAAAGCGAATATAAAAGAAAGTGGAGCAGAATGATTTGACGCTTCATCCATGATGGATCCAATGATCATAGTGCTTCGATTATGTTTCACATGGAACGATAATGAGAGAAATAGCTCAAGATATTAAAATGGATTTTAAAAACAAAGTATCTGTCAGTATTACAGTAGCGTAACGAATTTAACTCGCGCCCGGGGCATAAATACCTTTTTAACGCCCCTCCCGTTCAAAAACCATATAATATTATATGTAAATATACTATTTGGCGCCCCTTTGTGAATAGCGCCCGGGGCATGATGACCCCACCCCCTTGTCCCACCCCCTCACTACGCCTTTGCAGTAATCTGTTCTTATGGATGGGCCGACTAGCTCATTGCACAGCCCTCACCCCACTAATTAAGTGTCACACCCCAGAAATAATTCCTATGAAATGTGATGCTGTAGGTAGCCCCGAATGGTACGTGTTCGCAGTCCCCCCCCCCCACCCAATCACCCAGATATCGCTAGGAGTATGTGACTTAGTCTGTCGTCTGTCAATGTACATCATCAATATTATGGTTTGGTTTTTCACTGTTTCCATTTGTCCGGATCACATGACAGGATTAAAACTAAAAATGTATGCATGCAAGCTGTGTGTAGACAGAAGGTGTAAATATGTGTTGTTATTGACTGCAGCACTGCCCGGTGTATTCGTCAGTCTCCAGCTGAGAGGGGATTTTTGGGTTTATTTATTTTTTATGTGCTGTCAACCAGTTTGGTTATTACTACAAAAATCAATTCACTGGTACAGCCATTCACTGGTACAACCATTCGCTGGTACAACCATTCGCTGGTACAGCCATTCGCTGGTACAACCACTCGCTGGTACAGCCATTCACTGGTACAACCATTGGCTGGTACAACCATTCGCTGGTACAGCCATTCGCTTGTACAACCACTCACTGGTACAACCATTCGCTGGTACAATCTAAACATTCACAAAGCATGAAATATAGGAACAGAAAAAAATTATATGAAATCTTGTAAACGATAAAGAATAACTCTTTGAAAAACGTATGTGAATGTTTAACATAGGTTAAACACCATGAAATTATAGTATAACACATAAAACGCTAAAATTTTTTTTCCTTAAATACTGTCAATAATAGCCCATTTTGAAATATGTCTTATTTCATTTATTTGTAGTCTATTTTTGTAGTTTTTACGGTATTTATTTATTACTCTCCACCATAACACTAACCATAACTCTTACATACCAAGTACGTATGTATTCTGCTGATTTCCCTTGGTGATGGCTGCGACCATGACAATGCCAGTCAGGTTTGGAACCACAGCATACCTGTGTAGCCATTGTCATTGTTGAGTCTGTAAGGGTGGAAAATACATTAACTGCATCAATCGCGGGTGTAGGTTTGAGTCCAAAGTATCCCATATTTGTATCTTTATACCATTGTTCTAGGTTTCATCAATCTATATATAATATCTACCAATAAAATCTACAGGTATGTCTGACTTTAATTTTCTGTACGTCTGGCTAACTGATTGACTTAAATTTCTATTTGTCAATATTAGCAACCTACCTGTCTTCATTTGAAAGATTGTAATAAAACATCACTTTTTGACCAGTTGAAACATTCTTTAAGCTAAAACTATATAAGTTAATTCACAACATATTTCATTTTGATGAATGGGTATGATGTTAAGAACATCGCGAGATTGATTTGTATCGCTTCCAGACTCACAGCTCACTAATTAAGAAAATGAGCTATAATTAGATACATAGACACTTCAGTGAGAACCAGCTTGAAAAAGTAAAAATCTCACTTTTGTTTTCAGCTTCACACGTGAAATTGTGTGTGAGTGTGTGTGTGTGTTTGAGTGTGTGTGTGTGTGTGTTATTGTTGTACCACCTAAGTTGTACACAAAGCCAGTGTCAGTGATGGACTACCCCCCATCACATTCTATGAGATACACTTGCTAGAGACACTGCCTTCAATTACTGTTGGTTTCATTACAGTACTTAGACCTGTCTAGCTAAACCCTCTGATGTTTATTTATATCCACATTCTCAACCACAGTCTCCATAAGAAATAAAAATTTATTTTGGTAAACAACATTTGTGTGTGATGGGCGTCCTCTGGCTTCAGTTTGTTGCTTCTTTCTTCTCTAACATAAACCTTTTGCTTTGTGAATATAGTCAACAAGCGCATACATATACACAGACAAGACAGACACACACAGACAGACATATACACACATAGGCACACATATACGCATAGACACACACACACACACACACAGAGCGTAAGACAGGCTGTTCATTGCAGTATATTGATTACGTCAAGTCGACAATTTAAGAGACAACTTTTTTATGTATATGAAAAAAAAAATAAAAAAAAAGTAAATACATGTCCAATCAATGGACACCCCCCTCCCCTCCCACATCCTTCCCCTCCATGTTAATGTCACTTATTTCATGTCATGCAAGGCACATCTGTTACCTCACCAAGATTACTCGTGATTTTTTTTTAAAACTTCAGATGAGATATTATCTCATTTTAATTTACAGAGATTTAAAAATCTACAACAAGTGTTAAAGATTACAAGAGCTGACTAGATGCGTGGACAGAATGAAGCGGTCTTATTTATTGACCCAAAGGTTTGGTCAGTTTAAACTGACTAGATAAGTCTGACCTATGTATATTGACTCGATCGACTAGTCATGTGAACTAGCTGAGTAGCTCAGTTGAATTAAATCAATGACTAGAATAAAAAAAAAAGAATGAACGAACCAAAAAATGAACTGACCAGTTACACTGACCAAATTAATTGACCAGTTACCCTGTCAAAATTAATTGACCAGTTACCCTGACAAAATTAATTCACCACCTACACTTACAAAATGAGCTTACCAGTTACACTTACAAAATAAACTGACCATTTAGAGTGACAAAATTAACTGACCAGTTAGAGTGACAAAACAAACTGACCAGTTAACAGTGACAATGAACTGACCAGTTACAGTGACAAAATGAACTGACCAGTTATAGTGACAAAATGAACTGACCAGTTAACAGTGACAATGAACTGACCAGTTACAGTGACGAAGTAAACTTAATAAATGAATTGACCCAAAGAGTTTATCCGCTGAATTGACCAAATGACCCAGTGTATCTACCAAGAGTATAAACCACGTCAATCGACCAGTTAAAGTGACAACTGTGAACTGGTAGGTAGAACGTTAGAACGCATTTTTTTTAGCTATAACTAACGAAATTAATAAAAGATAATTTATACTAATTAAAAAAATGTATGACATTGCTATTATTATAATTATTCTAAGGTTAAAATTTTTTATCTCATGAATTGTTTTTCTCATAATTCAGAATTCAGTATTCCTGATTTTTTTTTCTCCTGATTCCTTGTTTATTAATCACGAATCAGTGTTTTTCTCATGATTCAGTTATTGCTTCTTTGTGATTCATTGTTTGTTTTTATCATGATTCAGTTATTGCTTCTTTGTGATTCATTGTTTGTTTTTATCATGATTCCTGATTTACTTCTTTTGACTCACACCTTGTACAAACTGGCACATCGAACTATAAACAACCTTGTCAAATTTCTCTTGAAAGAAATACAAAATAACAACAACAACAATAACTTCCAATTATGAAAAAAAAAAAAATCATTTTTTTGTGTTTTCCCATAAAACCGTGAGAGACAGCAACTCACCGAGTGTTGGTGGTGGTGGGTGGGTGGTTGGTGCAGATGTCAGCAGTCGAGTGTCCAGTTTCCTCATCATTGTCTCTATTAGCCCATCCGATATGCTGTCTGACATATACACTCTCTAGCAACACCGGGCAATCAATATTATAATGTATGTGTCCCACCCTGTCAGGTTTTCACTACACAAATTACGCAGATGTCTCTTTTTTGAACATTGACACACTGGGCCGTGTGGCGTACGAATTTCCTACTAATATATTTATCTATGTATATAGCAGGCTCGCCAAATGTGGCGTTCAAAATGCAGGCTGATATTATATGTAGGGCAGGCTCGCCAGGTAATTTAAATTAATTACCAAATCTTTAACTCTAACTATTAACTGTACTAATATGCAAGCAACAGAACTCAGGAGTATAAACTACAACACTTAGTTTAATTCACACACACACACATATATATATATATATATATACATATATATATATATATATATATATATATATATATATATAACCAGAGCAAAACTTAACATTTTACACGCCGACTCTCTACTCTAAATATTCTATAAAACTTCTCTAAATCTACTGGACCGACTGTTCTAAGTATGCGGGGCCGACTCCCCACTCTCTCTCTGTGTAGATACATTCTGCGTCCACTTTATAAAGGCTGGCGGGGTGCGAGTGGGACAGTAGATAATCCGTGTGCAAAGGCAGAGAGAACTGATAGGAACAACTTTTAAATGGAGTCGCCACTGGCGGGAGGTGCGATTGGGACAGTTGATACTAGTATGGAAGGGGTTAAGTTTAACAGTAGCGTTTTACATTCGTGGGAGGTGTGTGTGGCGTGGGCTAGCTCCGAAGGGGTTAAGCTTGACACGTTACATGGGGGGGGGGGAGAGGTGCGGTGAATTCTTGACGTAACATATCCATGGCCTTGCGCTACATTCCATGGTCAACTGATGATGAGCGAGAGGGTCCGTATTGGCGGGGTAAATTTAAATTGGCAGTGGAGGTGGAAACGGGGAGGGGAGGGTAAATTCTAGATGTAACATTTCTGACCATGACCCTGGGTTATGTTCCACGGTCAACTGATGAGTCACTCGATACTGGCGGGAGGTGCGTGTGCAAAAGGGGGGGGGTAACTTCTAAACGTACCAGGCCGTTTATATAGACAGGTTAAAATAAGGGATTTGCCTAAAAGCCTTTCACCCCCCCCTCCTCACACCCCTTCCCCACTGAAGGAGAGGCTTCTCCAATAACTAATAACCATCAAATACAATAAACAACATGGCTCCTCTGAAATGTACTTTTACTTAGAGCCCTAAACCTAACGTGGAAGTCTGCGTACAGGGCCAATATAATAACAATAAGAATGACTCATAAATATATAGTGAGACTAATTGTAGAAGTTGACCATAAATTTAACAAAGGAAAAAAAAAACACCTTTTGTAGATGTCTAGTGTTTAAGTTTTCTGTCTACTATATAATACTCTCTAATATTGGTTCGGACATGTGTCAAGACATGATAGCTCGCCAAAAATTATTCTGCAAGGGACTGTATAAGGATAACGTCGTAGTGAGCCAGCGGAAATGTTCGTTTGACAATATAATGAACAATGAATGAACTAACAGACAGCCGCGCAGGATAGACAACTATGGAGAAATATGTCTGTTGATGTGGCCATGCGTTCCCGCAACGACCACATCGGTACAGGGTATGATGATGATAAAGATGATAATGAGGTGGAGGAGGAGGAGGAGGATGATGATGATGATAATGATGATGATGAGGAGGAGGAGGAGGAGGAGGATGATGATGATGAGGAGGAGGAGGATGATGATGAGGATGATGAGGACGATGATGATGATGATGATGATGATAAGGATGATGATGAGGATGAGGATGATGATGAGGATGAGGAGGAGAAGGATGAGGAAGATGATGAGGAGGAGGAGGATGATGCTGAGGATGATGATGAGGATGATTATGATGATAAGGATTATGATGAGGATGATGATGAGGATGATGATGAGGATGATGATTATGATGATGAGGATGATGATGAGAATGATGATGAGGAGGATGAGGATGATGATGAGGAGGAGGAGGATGATGATGAGGAGGAGGATAATGATGATGATAAGGAGGAGGATTAGGAGGATGATGATAAGGAGGAGGAGGAGGATGATGAGGAGGAGGAGGATGAGGAGGAGGAGGATGATGATGAGGATGATGATGAGGATGATGATGAGGAGGAGGATGTTGATGATGATGATGAGGAGGAGGAGGATGATGATGAGGCGAAGGAGGAGGATGATGATGATGAGGAGGAGGAGGAGGATGATGATGAGGATGAGGACGATGATGATGATAAGGATGATGATGAGGATGAGGATGATGATGAGGATGAGGAGGAGAAGGATGAGGAAGATGATGAGGAGGAGGAGGATGATGCTGAGGATGATGATGAGGAGGAGGAGGATGATGATGAGGATGATGATGAGGATAATTATGATGATAAGGATTATGATGAGGATGATGATGAGGATGATGATGATGATGAGGATGATGATGAGGAGGATGAGGATGATGATGAGGAGGAGGAGGATGATGATGAGGAGGAGGATAATGATGATGATGATGATGAGGAGGAGGAGGATGATAAGGAGGAGGAGGAGGAGGATGAGGATGATGATGAGGATGATGATGAGGAGGAGGAGGATGATGATGAGGAAGAGGAGGAGGATGATGATGATGAGGAGGAGGAGGACGATGATGATGAGGAGGAGGAGGATGATGATGAGGATGATGATGAGGACGATGATGATGAGGATGATGATGAGGATGATGATGAGGATGGTGATGATGAGGAGGAGGAGGAGGAGGATGAGGAAGAGGAGGAGGATGATGATGAGGAGGAGGATGATGATGATGAGGAGGAGGAGGATGATGATGAGGATGGTGATGATGATGATGAGGAGGAGGATGATGAGGAAGAGGAGGAGGATGATGATGATGAGGAGGAGGAGGACGATGATGATGATGAGGAGGAGGAGGAGGAGGATGATGAGGAGGAGGATGATGATGATGAGGAGGAGGAGGAGGAGGATGATGAGGAGGAGGATGATGAGGAGGATGATGATGATGAGGAGGAGGAGGAGGATGATGATGATGAGGAGGAAGATGATGATGAGGAGGAGGATGATGATGAGGAGGATGATGATGATGATGATGAGGATGATGATGATGAGGAGGAGGAGGATGATGATGAGGAGGAGGAGGATGATGATGATGATGATGAGGATGATGATGAGGATGAGGATTATGATGAGGATGAGGAGGAGAAGGATGAGGAAGATGATGAGGAGGAGGAGGATGATACTGAGGATGATGATGAGGATGATTATGATGATAAGGATTATGATGAGGATGATGATGAGGATGATGATGAGGATGATGATTATGATGATGAGGATGATGATGAGGATGATGATAAGGAGGATGAGGATGATGATGAGGAGGAGTAGGATGATGATGAGGAGGAGGATAATGATGATGATGAGGAGGAGGATTAGGAGGATGAGGATAAGGAGGAGGCGGAGGATGATGAGGAGGAGGAGGATGATGATGATGAGGAGGAGGAGGATGATGATGAGGAAGAGGAGGAGGATGATGATGGTGAGGATAATGATGAGGATGATGATTAGGATGGTGATGAGGATGAGGAGGATGAGGAAGATGATGAGGAGGAGGAGGATGATGCTGAGGATGATGATGAGGAGGAGGAGGACGATGATGATGATGAGGAGGAGGATGTTGAGGATGATGATGAGGACGATGATGATGAGGATGATGATGAGGATGGTGATGATGAGGAGGAGGAGGAGGAGGATGAGGAAGAGGAGGAGGATGATGAGGATGATGATGAGGACGATGATGATGAGGATGATGATGAGTATGATGATGAGGATGGTGATGAGGATGAGGAGGATAAGGAAGATGATGAGGAGGAGGAGGATGATGCTGAGGATGATGATGAGGAGGAGGAGGATGATGATGATGAGGAGGAGGATGATGATGAGGAGGAGGATGATGATGAGGAGGAGGATGATGATGATGAGGAGGAGGAGGAGGATGATGAGGAGGAGGAGGACGATGATGATGATGAGGAGGAGGAGGAGGATGATGAGGACGAGGAGGACGATGATGATAATGATGAGGAGGAGGAGGAGGAGGAGGATGATGAGGATGATGATGAGGATGATGATGAGGAGGAGGAGGATGATGATGAGGAAGAGGAGGAGGATGATGATGATGAGGAGGAGGAGGACGATAATGATGAGGAGGAGGAGGAGGAGGATGATGAGGATGATGATGAGGACGATGATGATGAGGATGATGATGAGGATGGTGATGATGATGAGGAGGAGGAGGATGATGAGGAAGAGGAGGAGGATGATGATGATGAGGAGGAGGAGGACGATGATGATGATGATGATGAGGAGGAGGATGATGAGGATGATGATGAGGACGATGATGATGAGGATGATGATGAGGATGATGATGAGGATGATGATGAGGATGATGATGATGAGGAGGAGGAGGAGGATGATGAGGATGATGATGAGGATGATGATGATGATGATGAGGAGAAGGAGGATGATGATGATGAGGATGATGATGATGATGAGGAGGAGGATGATGAGGATAATGATGAGGATGATGATGAGGATGACGATGATGATGATGAGGATGATGATGACGGTGATGAGGATGATGATGAGGAGGATGATGATGAGGATGATGATAATGAGGATGATGATGAATAGGATGATGAGGAGGATGATGATGAGGATGAGGAGGATGATGAGGATGATGATGAGGATGAGGAAGAGGAGGAGGATGTGGATGATGATGAGGAAGAGGAAGAGGAGGAGGAGGAGGATGATGATGATGAGGAGGATGATGAGGATGATGATGAGGATGATGATGAGGATGACGAAGAGGAGGAGGAGGAGGATGATGATGATGAGGAGGAGGAGGATGAGGATGATGATGAGGATGATGATGATGATGAGGAGGAGGAGGATGATGATGATGAGGAGGAGGAGGAGGATGAGGAGGAGGAGGATGATGATGAGGATGATGATGAGGATGATGATGAGGAGGAGGAGGATGTTGATGATGATGATGAGGAGGAGGAGGATGATGATGAGGCGGAGGAGGAGGATGATGATGAGGAGGAGGAGGAGGACGATGATGAGGATGAGGACGATGATGTTGATAAGGATGATGATGAGGATGAGGATGATGATGAGGATGAGGAGGAGAATGATGAGGAAGATGATGAGGAGGAGGAGGATGATGCTGAGGATGATGATGAGGAGGAGGATGATGATGAGGATGATGATGAGGATGATTATGAGGATGATGATGATGATGAGGATGATGATGAGGAGGATGAGGATGATGATGAGGAGGAGGATAATGATGATGATGATGATGAGGAGGAGGAGGATGATAAGGAGGAGGAGGAGGATGATGAGGAGGAGGAGGATGATAATGATGAGGAGGAGGAGGATGATGATGAGGAAGAGGAGGAGGATGATGATGATGAGGAGGAGGAGGACGATGATGATGAGGAGGAGGAGGATGATGATGAGGACGATGATGATGAGGATGATGATGAGGATGATGATGAGGATGGTGATGATGATGATGAGGAGGAGGAGGATGAGGAAGAGGAGGAGGATGATGATGAGGAGGAGGATGATGATGATGGAGGAGAAGGAGGAGGATGATGATGAGGAGGAGGAGGAGGAGGATGATGATGATGAGGAGGAAGATGATGATGAGGAGGAGGATGATGATGAGGAGGATGATGATGATAATGATGAGGAGGAGGAGGAGGAGGATGATGAGGAGGAGGATGATGAGGATGATGATGAGGATGATGATGAGGAGGAGGAGGATGATGAGGAAGAGGAGGAGGATGATGATGAGGAGGAGGAGGATGACGATGATGATGATGAGGAGGAGGAGGAGGATGATGAGGATGATGATGAGGACGATGATGATAAGGATGATGATGAGGATGGTGATGAGGATGAGGAGGATGAGGAAGATGATGAGGAGGAGGAGGATGATGCTGAGGATGAGGATGATGATGAGGAGGAGGATGATGATGATGAGGATGATGATGAGGATGATAATGATGATGAGGAGGAGGAGGAGGATGATGATGAGGAAGAGGATGATGATGATGATGAGGAGGAGGAGGATAATGAGGATAATGATGAGGATGATGATGAGGATGACGATGATGATGATGAGGATGATGATGAGGATGATGATGATGAGGATGATGATGATGAGGATGACGGTGATGAGGATGATGATGAGGATGAGGATGATGATGAGGATGATGATGATGATGATGATGATGAGGATGATGATGAGGATGATGATGATGGGGAGGAGGATGATGAGGAGGAGGAGGATGATGATGATGAGGAGGAGGATGATGATGATGATGAGGAGGAGGAGGAGGAGGATGATGATGAGGAGGAGGAGGATGATGAGGAGGAGGAGGATGATAAGGAGGAGGATGATGATGAGGAGGATGATGAGGATGAGGATGATGATGAGGATGAGGAAGAGGAGGAGGATGAGGATGATGATGAGGATGTGGTGGAGAATGAGGATGATGAGGAGGAGGAGGAGGATTATGATGATGAGGATGATGATGATGATGAGGATGATGATGAGGGGGAGGAGGATGATGAGGAGGAGGAGGATGATGATGATGAGGAGGATGATGATGATGATGATGAGGAGGAGGAGGAGGATGATGATGATGAGGAGGAGGATGATGAGGAGGAGGAGGATGATGAGGAGGAGGATGATGATGATGATTATGAGGATGATGATGATGAGGAGGAGGAGGATGATGATGAGGAGGAGGAGGATGATGATGATGATGATGAGGATGATGATGATGGGGAATTAGGATGATGAGGAGGAGGAGGATGAAGATGAGGAGGAGGATGAGGATGATGATGATGAGGAGGAGGAGGAGGAGGATGATGAGGAGGAGGAGGAGGTTGATGATGATGAGGAGGAGGAGGATGATGATGATGAGGAGGAGGAGGAGGATGATGAGGACGATGATGAGGATGATGATAATGATGAGGAGGAGGAGGATGAGGATGATGATGATGATGATGAGGAGGAGGAGGAGGAGGAGGATGAAGATGATGATGAGGATGAAGATGAGGATGAGGATGAGCTCTAATAATGATGTTCAAACACTTTAGTATAAGGTATTGAAAACAGGAGAGAATGTTCATTTGTGTACTAAGAACTATATTTTTTTCGGACGCTCTGATGCGAGATAAATCTCATTAGACTCCGTGTATCACATACAACTACAATTAACAAAATTAGTTAAATAATTACAACTAATAATCAGTGTTTATTTGAAGCGGCTTAAATAACAAACAGAATTTTTTTTTTTAAATGAAGATGAACTTTACAAAAATAACAATAACACTGGCTGACTAAAGTTTGTATCTGTTGAACGGTGCCAGCAATTTGTGAATCCGGTCTTTAAATTTGCACGTTATTGCAGTCAGAGACACAACAAAACTTTCGCTATTTATAAAGCATTCTTTCTATTATTAAAATTTATTTTATTCTTCCTTTTCCCTTTTGCTTCCAAGGATAATAAAGTCCATTGGCATATTTTTGAACTACAAAATATATTATGTGTGTATGTGAAGGTAAAACATAAATAACTGAAAAAAAAAATTAATTAGTCTGCTTCAGGTAAACTGTGATTCAACATCACGTGAACACACATTTTAATGACGTCAAGCGCAATTTTTTAACATTTAACGGCTGTTTCAGTTGTTTTTCTTCTCTTATTACTGTCTTAGTTTCTTGATTTAATTTGCGGTGGGTAACACTTTACATTTTGTTCCCGTAAACCAATTTTTTTTTTATTTCTATAAATCCCTTTCTCTGTGGATTTCACTGAAAACTGGGTCAGGTTGGGATACATACCCAACATAGTGATGGGACGATTTATCGGAATCGGTACTTTTCGCTGAAATCGGAATCGAATCGAAGGATTCGCAACTTAATATTCGATTACCATTTCTATGTCTGAAGTTATTTGCATGAACGTACGTACTCGAATAACGACATTGGTTATCGTAAAGTTGAAATGTATGATGTGCCCTGGGCACATTCTAACATCATTGAATCCTTCAGTCTAGTATGACATCCACACATGTATTGACATTATTACGACTTGAAATGACACCAACACATATCATGACATCCACACATGTATTGACATTATTACGACTTGAAATGACACCAACACATATCATGACATCCACACATGTATTGACATTATTATGACATGAAATGACACCAACACATATCATGACATCCACACATGTACTGACATTATTATGACATGAAATGACACCAACACACATCATGACACCAAAAGTAAAAGATCAGTTAGTCACGTGAGATTAGTACTTTGGAGATGTGTCCTGCTTCAATCTAAAGATATCCCTGTTGTGCCTGGTGATCAGCAATACCATTCACGAGCATTAAAGTGGGTGCATATCGTACACAAGTGGTATTTTGTCACATGACTTCATTTGTATACATGGTGATATTTTTTATATCGTCATTTGTCATCATATATGTGATTTATGTGATGTCGCATGTGCACTTGGTGGTGTACTGATACAATTAGAACGTATCTTCTGTAAAAAAGATGTGTTTATTTGTCAATGAGAATGTGTGTCTCTAATGTCAATAGATGTGCACATGGTGGTGCACTGATGTAATTAGAGTGCATCTAATTCCATTGTGGTGTATATTTCAGTTAAAATAATAATATCGCTTTGATATGATATTATTGCCAGTCTGTAATTTATTGATGTGTCTCTGTCTTGTAATGCGCACCAGTGGCATTTTACACGATATGATATTTCTGATAATTGCATGACAGATCAAACTATGAAGATGTCACTGATATTATTTCTCATAACTAATTCATACACACCTTATCCTTGTCTAAAGTTTAAAGAGGTGTGAAGATAATTGGATCAAACATTTAGGCCCACAATTATTTCAAAAGAACCCTTTCATTATGAATTACACAAAATTCAACAATGCCAGACCTTATTAATACATAGCTATAACCTTTTATTTTTTTAAATTAAAATCATTATTTGTTCATCCTATACGGTCAACATTTTCATTATATTCAATGTACAATATAGTCTAAATAATTGTTTATCAACAAAGACATTTCTAATACTAGTAACAATACAAACGAACAAATTATGTCCTTCTGTTTGACCGGAAGTTGTCCACTTGACACTGTGTTATAGGGTTATTCCTTCTCACAAGTATCCAGCACAATGTCTTATCACTTCAGTAATTACATTACTAACGGCTCTTTTCTTTACTAGATGCGTCGTAATGCGATTTTCAAGAAGACTTTTAAAAACTAACGTAATTGATTCGTTATAAAACACTGAAAGTGTCGTTAGATGAACGTTATACCGGGTCCTCCTTTACCTAAACCCCATTGTCTGATTTCCTCCAGGACGATCCTTTCCAATCAACACCTCGAGGTCGGACGTACCCCCACGATGCACTGCGGAGCTGACGGATCTCTAGTTCACTTTATGTGCCGTGATAATCTTGAAATACCCGACCTACCTGTTTACAAATTTCACTCATTCCCGACTATCCGGCCTCTGTTACATTGTTATACATAGACTGTTACATTGTTGTTTGTAGACTTTTACATTGTTATCTGTAGTAGACTGTTACATTGTTATGTTATCTGTAGACGATTGCATTGTTATCTGTAGAATATTCAATTTTGATTCAAGTCGACATAATTTTTTTTTTTGCACGACAATATTCAAATCATCCATCATATTTGCAGCTCTATAGATTCACAGTTCCAGAGTTAATATATATTTTGATAATGTATCGATTGGGATCGTCTTGGCAAATCAAAATATAAAATATGAGTTAACATTAATTTAAAAAAAAAAAAAAACCCTGTCTAATAAACTTACCAGCCGGTCCAACCAAAAAAAAAAATTTCTCCCAATATGAAATCACCAGTAAATAACAAAAATCTAGCCTTTCACAATAAAAACTAGCCAAAACAAAATATTTCAATTAAGCCTGTTTCCCAACACACACACAAAAAGCGATGTATCGGAAATTTCCAGAAGTTGATCATTATTAATGTCGCCTACACTCATGTTGGATACAAGACACTTTCTTTTTTTTTTTTTAATATTATTGACCACTTCCTGGTAATGCTGTTGGCCCCACACCTACAAATAGTTTTTTTTTTAATTTATTGTAACCTTTCCCCCCACCTTGACTCCATTTAAAAGGAATTTTTAATGTGTGCCTTTCGCAATGTACAAACACAATGGATTGATGTACAAACACAATGGATTGATGTACAAACACAATGGATTGATGCACTAACACAATGGATTGATGCACAAACACAATGGATTGATGCACAAACACAATGGATTGATGCACAAACACAATGGATTGATGCACAAACACAATGGATTGATGCACAAACACAATGGATTGATGCACAAACACAATGGATTGATGCACAAACACAATGGATTGATGCACAAACACAATGGATTGATGTACAAACACAATAGATTGATGTACAAACACAATAGATTGATGTTAAAACGGTGTACATTCAGTAGTAGTTTTATGAAATCACCTTTACATGTTAACATCGTTAATTCACAAAGTGTTTAGCTAAGTTTGTATTTAGTGTCACTGTGTGTGATGAGTTGAAGAAGTTCCGCGTGTGCATGTCGGTGTGAGCTAGTCATTAATGGGCGGGTGTGATCAGAGGGGGGCCCATTCGATGGCTTTTAACTGGCGGTAGCCCTGGTGGGCGGGTGACATGTGCATTGTTAAATAGGTGTACATTAATATTTTCAATACGCCACTGAATGACATACATTTTTGTAGAAAATTAATGAATAATTATCGAACAAATGGATGACATCTTTCTTGTAGAAATATTAATCACACTATTTTTTTTTTATAATTGAATGGCATAAATTTTGTGTATGAGTGACTTACTTCAATTTTCTACTACCTGTATGTACTTGGGAGAATTCATCTTTAATTTGTGAGTTTGAAAAGATCACAGCCGTATTATGTCTGTCTTAATAGAATGATGTGAGTGAATGCCATCAATTAGATTATGTTTTATGTCACTTTGAATGGATGCTATCAGTGTATATATAGATGCATCCACTAAATGTCAATGCCAGTGACAGTCCTCAACTGATAATGACCGTAACTTAATTGTTCGCTGTCTTTTGTTCATGTCGCGCGCTGAATGATTTATTCAACAGTTTGACTAATATTAAGACGGGTGCGGGGTTAATGTTACACTTTGGGTGGTTGTGAAATGTGGTGGACGGAATTGGGGGGGGGGGGCTTAATATTGTTTGCTTTCTCTGTGGCTGGAGGAGGTGGTGAGAGCTTGAGTGAGAGGGGTGGTTGGGGTGGAGATGATCGACAATTGAACAACTTGGACACGTGTGGTGTCGTGTCAATAGAAAGTCTCAGTGCTGTGATCAGTAATCCGGATCAATAGACAACTGATTAGCCATCGCTTCGACGGACACACTTTGAGTTACAGTTGGGGTGGGGGGGGGGAGGGGGCGAGAGTGATCTTATTGTGTACAGTGCCATACCGCAGCTTTCAATAAGCCGTCCGAACACATTTGACGATAACTATAACCGAATATAACTGTAACCGAATATAACTGAAACCGACTAAAACTGTCACCGACAAAAACTGTAACTGAATATAACTGTAACCGACGAAAACTGTAACCGACGAAAACTGTAGCCAAAGAAAATCAAGCAATTATTTTCATATGCATATCCCAATAATTCGATTTAGACAATCTAAAATACAAACCAATGCATGCATTTATACAGAATAAATAAAGAGTTTAATACTAGAGACAAATAGCGAACAAATCTAAACTGAATACAAAAGACTAAAATGAATATTTAATGAACATTTAATATACGTTACATCTTTCCAAGCACTTTATTTGGTGCATGAAAGACGATAAAGAGGTGAGATAGAGCTGAGATAGAGTTGAGATAGAGTTGAGATAGAGTTGAGATTTAGTTTTAAGACAGACGACAATTGTCTAAATCAACAGCAAGACAACGTGGGTGATTGACGAAAACCGAAACAACATTTCACTAATATCGATGAATATCGAATTGGACGATACTTGAAGATATCGAACACCGGGGGGGGGGGGGATTACTGTGTATGTGTGAAAAAGAGTCGAATCCAGCAGCCCTTATGCGAAGTATTATAGCTTTTGACGTAGCTGCTAAATGATGGTATTACAGCTGATTGTACAGTTACATGATAATGACTATATATATATATATATATATATATATATATATATATATATATGCTAAGAAATACATAATCATTATTGCCATGACATTGTGACAGTACCGCATGAGTATTAGATTACAACACTAGACTAACAATATCAAAATATTGATTTCCCAAACAATCCCGTCACTCAATTATTTTATTTTAAATGTATTTTATTTTTGTCCAACCTCTCTATTTCATGATCGTTGAAACATGAGTAGATAATGCTCAGATTTCACTTCTTCTTACTTCCCCCCCCCCCCCCACCACTCCACCGATTCTCTCCCTTGAGCATAACATTATTTACCTCAAGTAATCGCTGCATTCATCGTTAGAAGGAATGTTTACAATATCTTTCATCCAGCACGCGGTGGAGACACGGCCAGATTTTAGATCAATGCCATCTGTAGATTACCAGACATTATAAGATTACTTGTCCCTGGGTGGAGGGGAGGGGAGAATGGGGGGGGGTGGGCGTTCATCGGTGGGAGGTTAATCTCTGGGCAAACTGCATCACAATGCAATCATTGTGTCCGCGGGGGTTAAGCCTATGCGATTTTTTCGCCATGCGGTGCCACCGACGTCCGTCCGAGTAGATCTGCTGTTGGTCGGTACAGAGTCAGACCCCGGGCCCGTGTGATTTGGTTTAAAGTCGATGGTAACGATCTTTGATAGCTAGCTTTAAGTCCACCTCTCCGTTTTTGTTTTTTTGTTTATGTTCGTTAGTCTGTTTATCAGTCTGTCTGAAAGAGAACAGAAATAGCGTGCAGTTATACAAGACAATAAAAAAAACAACAACTTTACCGAGCCGACTTAACACAATGAGTCCCTGGGTGAACAAGTGTGTTTTGGGGCGTATATGAATATAACTCAAAACAATAGAATACAAGTTGTCAATTTTAATACCAGGGGGCCCTGGGTGGGCCCATATGTTTAAGACGCCCCACTGATGATATCAGTACATAAGTCCGTCACTCAGAGCAGCTGTGTATCTTAGAAAAAAATACACCCGGACGTGTATTGTACGTCATCAATCCTACATCACGCGAGCATGTCACGTGACTTGACGTAAAGGTCGCATAGAATATTCGTTCGTCTGTCACTTCATCAACAGATTCCAAAGTTCGACACTGCAGCGTTAAGGTGTTTTTTTTTTTTACACAAGCCAAGGTGACATTGATGACTAAAATTGACTGTCATCAAACGTCCTTTAAATTGAAACGTTTAGTTTTGGTCTTTTTTCCAGGAAATACCATTGACAGTCTTCTGTGGGAATTCCCCTCTGACTGAAGTTATAAACACCGATTCTTTCGCAAGTCACAGATGTGGGCGTGACGTTATGAAAAGTCAAAGTGTTTGTTAAAAGAAAGGCAGTGGCGTCACTATGTGGGGGGGGGCGTCTCAGCCGCAACCCGTTTGCGATATTTTCACCACTTTAGAACTTTTCTAGGACCGGGAATGAGATGGCATTGTAGTACGCCCCGGGCACCACTAATGCTAATTACGTGTCATGTCAATGAACTTGTTCTTAATGATTCTGCTGGATGTCGGGCATTATTTTTTCGACCTACTTTTGATAAAACATTAACACCAGGGAAAACATTTTATTTATTCTGTCAGGTTTTTTTACTGCCATATCCAATAAACGCGATTGGCTATGGGTTTTTTTCTTTTGTTTTGAAGATACATACATATGTTGTATCCTTTATTTTATATTTTATTTTGAGACATTAATATATATTTTCCACTGATTAATTTTTTTTTTTTTTTTTTTTTTTTGAGAAAATCGTGTTGGAAGTATGCAGCAGACGATCTGCCCCCTTACAATCAACTGAACTGTTCTCACGGTAAAATCAATGAATCTATTGGTCTGTGTAGTACATCATTAAATACCGTCAACATGTTCATTTACTAATTAAATTCCGGTCCAAAGAATTTGAAGAAAACAGAATCATTCCTTGCATGAAAAAAAATGATTTGAGATGAATGATATCGTCGTCTGCTAGAGATTCTCAAAATGTTAGCTTCCAGGCACAGGTGTGCGGCTAGGTGAACAAAGACAGGCGCGTTGGTTTGAAACCTAAGAATGACAGTTCATGAATCATGATGGTTGGAGTTGAGGTAATACCCGGAGAAGAAAGCCAGTCAACTGTGACATTCAAGTTACAATGACTTGAGACAGAGAAAAAAACTACTAGTGTCATGGATGTTGTAGTTTTTATATGTTGTCTTCTGCTGGACATTGAATGTTGTCTTCTGCTGGACATTGAATGTTGTCTTCTGCTGGACATTCAATATTGTCTTCTGCTGGACATTCAATATTGTCTTCTGCTGGACATTGAATGTTGTCTTCTGCTGGACATCTAGGTAGTGGAATATATCAAATCTGTAAACGAGAGCCACGAGTGATATTGCTGAGAGCCAGCCACATTGCTGTTTACGTAAAGTAACAGCCCATGCTGTAGTATAAAGAGCCACATTACTGTTTCCGTAAAATTGCGACCTATGCTGTAATATAAAGAGACACACATTAGTCAATGTTTAGTGAAAACAAAGTAATGTAGTAGTATTGAAATATTAAACTAAAATTAAAAAAAAAAAAGAGAAAGACCCTTTTGATTAGTGTTTCTGTCACCCAGAATTACTGATCCTTGTAGACTTTTGAAGTTCTATTCGTACTTGACAAATTTCAATAAATAAATATTAGAAGGTCTTAAGTCCAAAATGTTCATCAAAGTATTTAGTGTGTATTTGATTGAGACTTGCAAAATGGTGCCGGTTCGATTCCCTGATGTCGTTTGCAAAATGGTGCCGGTTCGATTCCCTGATGTCGTCAGTTGCAATGATGAAACTCGTATACTTCCTTGGAAATCTAATTGTCCTTAAATTAATGAATATTCAGAGGCGTAACTAGGGAGGGGGAGTAAGGGTCCATATTCGAAAGTTCCCCCCGGCCCCAGCTTCAGGGCGCTTCAGGGCGCTCCCAAATATTATTAACATTAAATATTAAGTACATTAGCTCATATCTTGGGGTCAAATGTCAAAATGCAGGGGCCGCCAAAGAGGCCAAGCCCCCCCCCCGGGCCCCCCAATCCCTAGGTTCGGCACTGTGAACATTTTTAATTTTTTCTTCAATGCCGTGCCTCTGTCGATATAGATACGCTACTACATCAGATCTCCAGCTTAGTCATGAACGAAGTACACCCCAAGTACGGACCATTTTGGCTGTTTGAGATCCGTCTAACGAACAGAAAATTTTTAGTGTTTTGACATTTATATGGTTTGGCCATTTCTGTGAAATTTTAGAACCATTTAGTTTCACAAGTCAAAAATTGTGCCCCCACCCCCCCCCCCATTCCTTTTCCAATACCGCATATGTATTGATCTTCATACTTATAACTTCTCTTTTGAAATCGATCTTTACCAGTGGTGCTCAAAGTGTGGGTAAATCGTAAACGGTAGAGAATCATTGTACGGTATTTGGTAGAGAATCATTGTACGGTACTTGGCAACGCTATTCTAAACATATTTCATGAAATGTATGTTACTGGTTGAAAGTATTAAGTATGGATGTATCCAGTGTTGAATGTACAATAACATGGCTTCCAGCTTATCCATTGGCTTATAAATTCCTTACCCCAAAGTAAATGGCGTTATCAGGGTGAATCAGGGGGTCGAATGTCCTTGGCTCTACATATGAGTTTGTCTGAGGGCAACTAATTTAAATGCTAAATATCTATTTCGATGAACACCCTTTGGTTACAACACCATGCTACAAAAATTGTCCCTTGTCCCTCGGGCTCTGAATAATTAAGCTACGCCTCTGCCAACAGTTTCATTTATTATTTTCTATTCACATCTTTAAAAGTTACATTTTTATTTCTTCTTCTGTCCATCTTTGTGTTTGTTTACATCCGAACAACTTTTATGTCTTTCCGTAACTGGTTAAGGTGCTCTAGACCCATTATTTATTGACACGTGTCAACCGTTAAGGCCATCTTAAACTAAAATTACGACGAGTCCCCCCCCCCACCCACCCCCATCACCCTTGTCAAAAATTTCATTTTTTTCTGTTATCGTAGCATTTGCTTTAAAAAAACCAAAAAGCAGGTCAGAAAACTGTGAAGTGCCTGAAGCAGTGTAAGGTTTCCAGATTCAGAAATAGCACCCAGTTGAAGGATAGAGACCCAGACGAAGGATAGAGAGAGAGAGAGAGAGAGAGAGAGAGAGAGAGAGAGAGAGAGAGAGAGAGAGAGAGAGAGAGTCAAAGGATGGAAAAACAAATTCAACTTTTACAAGTGTAGTGTAAGATTAAACTTTTGTTTTCAAAGACGGCTCATCATTAATACTTCTGTAGTTAGTTATTAGTTTGTGTTTACTTGTGTATCTCCAAAATATCCGTCGTGTGTATTATTATTGTTTAATTGAGGTTATATATTATGTATTTTATAGAGTGTACATTGACTTTCACTTTAATATATGTATTATATATATATATGTATTTATATGTATATATGTCTGTATATATGTATTGTCTTTCCACCTCTTCCTTGCCCACCATCCTGACCTTCCGCTTCTCTTATCAAATTTTCTTTGTATATAATTAAGTATATGTCATAACTATATGTTGTGTGTGTGTATTTGTGTGTATTTGTGTTTGTGTGTTTGTGTGTGTTTTTGTGTGTGCCAGTGTGTGTTTATGTGTATTTGTGTGTGTTTGTGTGTGTGTTTGTGTGTTTGTGTGTGTTTGTGCGTTTTTGTGTGTATTTGTGTTTGTGTGTTTGTGTGAGTTTGTGTGTGTTTGTGTGTTTTTGTGTGTATTTGTGTGTATTTGTGTTTGTGTGTTTGTGTGTGTTTTTGTGTGTATTTGTGTGTGCCTGTGTGTGTTTGTGTGTGTTTGTGTGTTTTTGTGTGTATTTGTGTGTGTTTGTGTGTATTTGTGTGTGTTTGTGTGTATTTGTGTGTGTTTGTGTGAGTTTGTGTGTGTTTGTTTGTATTTGTGTGTTTGTGTGTGTATTTGTGTGTGTTTATGTGTTTTTGTATGTGTTTGTGTGTATTTGTGTGTATTTGTGTGTATTTGTGTTTGTGTGTTTGTGTGTGTTTTTGTGTGTATTTGTGTGTGCCTGTGTGTGTTTATGTGTATTTGTGTTTGTTTGTGTGTGTTTGTGTGTTTTTGTGTGTATTTGTGTGTGTTTGTGTGTATTTGTGTGTGTTTGTGTGTATTTGTGTGTGTTTGTGTGAGTTTGTGTGTGTTTGTTTGTGTTTGTGTGTTTGTGTGTGTATTTGTGTGTGTTTATGTGTTTTTGTATGTGTTTGTGTGTATTTGTGTGTTTGTGTGTATTTGTGTGTGTTTGTGTGAGTTTGTGTGTGTTTGTGTGTGTTTGTGTCACATTTGTGTGTGTTTGTGTGGGTTTGTTTTATTTTATTTATTTGATGGTTTGTAATTATATTCGGGAACTTTCCCTCACATCTTACCTGATGAAATATTTTTTTTCTTTTATTACTCGCCAGTTGTGTTTCTCTCTCTCTCTTCCTCCCCCTCCCCCCCCCCCCCATCCTTCCAGTTCACCTCACTTCTTCAACATACACCTTAATACCGGCTTTTTTTTAAAAAGTGCACTTAAAAAAAACTGCATACATGAAAGATGGATTATGAACCTTGATTGACCGTCCGGCATATTTTATTTCATTACTTGTAACGGACAAGAGAGGAGTAAAGGGAGGAAGTGTGTGTGTGTCAGAGTGAGATGAAGGAAGATAGAAATAAGAGTTAACTCCCGACTAGAGGACCACAGGTTGGACGGGTTGGTACTCACCTGGACATGGGGTTCTTTGTCTTTCTCCAGATGGTTAAATTTTTTTTCTTTCGAGACCTAAGAGACTGGGTCTCTGCATGATAACTATTGAGAAAGAGAGGGAGAGGGGGAGAGAAAGAGGGAGAGAGATAGAGAGAGAGGGATATATATATATATATATATATATATATATAGAGAGAGAGAGAGAGAGAGAGAGAGAGGGAGAGAGAGAGAGAGAGAGAGAGAGAAAGAGATAGAGAGGGAGATAGAGAGAGAGGTAAAGAGAGAGGGGGGATAGAGAGAGGGAGATAGAGAGAGAGGGATAGAGAGAGGGAGAGAGAGAGGGATAGAGAGAGGGAGAGAGAGAGGGAGGGAGATAGAGAGAGAGGGATAGAGAGAGGGAGAGAGAGAGGGGGGAGTTAATGTCCATTACGTTGAGATGCGGACAGTCCTAGCGTAGGTTCCAGGCAGATAATCTCCCTTGCTGTCGTGTTTTAAAAAAACAAACAATGTATTACATTTCACCCACTACACTCTACATTCTGTATAAAACTGACTACCACGGAGAGAAAAAGAAGAGACAACAAAAAAAAAAAGATAGCAAACTCCATCAGTTAAAACAACAAGTAAAATGGAATCCATAATTTCTCAGATATTTCATTAAATTTAATTTGATGGGCCATAAAGCGACGTAAACCCCGTTAACTCAGGGGGCGGAAATGAAACGTTATCAGGTATAAATTAAATTCTTAAAAGGTTGTCTTTTCCTGCCTAATGCAATACTATTCCTTTGCCTGCCATGAGCGGTTTCTCTGCAGTGGAAGATAAAAGATGTCCTGCATTCTAAATATGGAACAATTAGATCCGAGCAGGTAACAGGAGATTAGAATATTGCCGTATTTCTTTAGAGATTAGATGATTTGTTTGTCTTCTTTCTTCTGATAATTAGAATGTTGTCAAAGTTGCCTTTCGGCATTAGAATGTTTTCTCAAAGTTCTCTCGGACGATTTAGAACTACAACAATATGCTATGTCCATTTAGTAATTATGGTGGGGCGTGACCTTATTTTGTAATTCAATACATCTGGTTTATTCGGCAGTTGGCGGCTACTGAAAATGGCAGCACATATTCTCCATTATCAGCCTGGGCATCAATTAAGGAAATAAGTCAGGAGAAAATAAATACAACAGGAATATGTCCTTGCCGTTTTATACTCTTCTCAGACTTGACCAATCACAATACACTCTTTACAGACATGACCAATCACAATACACTATTCTCAGACATGACCACTCACATTAAACTCTTCTCATACATGACCAATCACAATACACTCTTTACAGACATGACCAATCACAATACACTCTTTACAGACATGACCACTCACACTACACTCTTCTCAGACATGACCAATCACAATACACTCTTTACAGACATGACCAATCACAATACACTCTTTACAGACATGACCAATCACAATACACTCTTCTCAGACATGACCAATCACAATACACTCTTTACAGACATGACCAATCACAATACACTCTTTACAGACATGACCACTGACACTACACTCTTTACAGACATGACCAGTCACACTACACTTTATTTATATTCTTATCACTCAACTTGTACAGCTGTACGAATGAAATTAGAAACAAAATTTAAACCTTTACTTATTTTTTGTTTAAACTTAACTTAGCGATCTTCGTTATAGTATGTAAATTGGAAATGTTGCAAGGTCAAACAATTATTACAAGGTCAAAAATGGTCACAAGGTCAAAAATAATCTTTTTTCGATTTATACATTTTTAGATTATTCTATCTAGTTCTGATACATTTCCTTCAGTGATATATAAGTATATCAGAGATGATAAAACTTTTTACCTTTCAAGCTATAAAAAAAAAAGTTCAGCTAATAACATAAAACAGTAAAAAAAAAGAAAATTTTCGCAAAATTTGTTTCCGTTTTGTAAATAAGTTTTTTTTTTTTGAAAATATGGACGAATACATTTTTTTTAGTTAATTCGTTGTAGTTGATTACTTGTATGTTCTTTGAATTCTGGTTTTTTTGGGGTAGGAGTGGGGTTTTGATCATTTTAATATGTTAGAAATCGGACACAATTTCTAGAGAACATTTTCCGATGTCCAAGATTACACATCTGTTAATCGATTCTATTATTTTCTAGTTAGATCTAATTTTTAAAGTAAGACACAACAAAAAAAAAAAACAAGCAATTAAGCCTGTTCCATTCTGGACACAGGACGTGTTAGCGCATTTTCATGTTATGTATCAGTACGTTTGTTAGCTTTCAGTAAATATTTGTAAATTTTGGAAATGTTTATGAATTCAATTGTGTTATGCATATATCTGTAAAAAAAATATTATTAGACGTTTCTTTATATTTGAAAAAAAATTATTTTCTCTTAAATCTAACTACAAGTGGTTTGTGGTTACTGAAATAGGACTCATAATTGAAAACATTCGAAATTGTAGTCATTTAATCGTCCGAAAACTCCGTCAATTGTTGCATAGCTCTGATACTTTCGATTAAACTCAGAACACAAACTTACTATTTCATTTGATGAGTTTCTTAATAAATCTCGGTGAAACTACGTGCTGCAGTATTTCGCACCAAATGAATGGGTTATTGAACGTACAAGGTATAGAATGGGGCTATATATAAAATATATAAGCCCCTTAGGAGCCCTGAAGCCCGGCCCTCAGAGGTCCTATCGCAAAATGAACTTTTGATGTACACTTGGCAGGCCAAGACCTACAAAATGATATATACATCATGGGTCTAGGACTTATGGTTGCTGAGATATATGGCGCTCCTTTGTTAACATAGCTTATATAGTAAAAAACGGTACTTTCTAAGCCCCCCTTTTACGGCCCTCAGAGGTCAGATCGCGAAATGAACTTTTGCTGCACACATGGCAGGCAAAGACCTACAAAATGATATATACATCATGGGTCTAGGACTTATGGTTGTTGAGATCTAGGGTGATGACGGACAGACAGACAGACAGACAAAACGGGGACAATAGAGACTGGGTAAAATATAATGACTTCTGTTTCTCACCTACTAGCCAACCAATCACACTGACTCTCAACGAGGGGAAAACATGATTTAAAAAAAACAAACAGTTAAGTTAAAAACCACCAACAGACTTAATAGATGATAAAGACTTGGCGCGAACATTGACTCAAGGTCACGTCTTGACATGATGTATGACAGTTTTTTCATGTTTTGTAACTTTAAGAGAAAAAGTAAGGGGGCTGGGGGGTGGGTGGGTAAGAAAGGAAGGGGAGAGAAGGGGGGATAGCTGCGAAAGGTGAGCATTTGTCAGAGAACAGCAAAGCAACATAATGCAAAACTTATTTCTGTACTTCTCAGAAATAATACAGGTAAGTGGGATCAAATACGCGGGGAACACAGTTCCCTATTTAATTTATGACAAGCCTGGATTCCTTATGGGTGGTTTTTTTTTTTGGGGTGGGGTGGGGGTGGTGGTGAGGGTGGAAAGGGGAGGGAAGGGTTAAGACTGCTGAGCTGGGGCATAGTGAGGTGACGTGTTATATCGTCAAGTCAGGCAACAAATTCTGTGCAAGGAATTGTTTTTGTTTTTCCATTTGCGCCGATCTCCTGCTAGCAAAGAACCTTGCTGCCCCCCCTCCCCCCCCCCCACCTGCACCTCCCGTCCTGGTTGTTTACATCACTAACGCCTTAATGTCACCGCTAGAAGTCACGTCAGTGGAGGTGGGGGGTGGGGGGGAGAGAAGCTTAATGGGTGACGTTATTTGTCGGTGAAAGGGAGAAGAGGAGAGAGAGAGAGGGGGGGATGGGTGAGTTCTACTTTGGCTCCCCCTCTCTTCTCCAGCCCCGACCCCCACCACACCCCCCCCCGTGACACACACACACACACACACACACAGGCAAAAAAAAAAAAGAGTGCACGCCATAATAGACAGCAGGTATTGTCAACCTGGGCCCAATAGCGAAAACCTGTTTTATAAGTTTTGTAAGACAGATTGTGATAACACTTTGCTGGGTGGAAGGGTTGGTGCTGCTTCATCTTTCTTGACTTTTCGTCTGGCTGCTAGTCGATTCTTTCTTCGACTTGGTTTGTGTGTGTGTGTGTGTGTGTGTGTATTGCGCTTTCATCTGACGGCTTTTGCGTTAATTCGTTTCAGTGCTGCACTTCGGCACATTGAGAGAGTACAGAAAGTGGAAGAAAAAGGTTTAGGGAAAAAAAAATTTTTTTTCAAGGGGAAGAATAAAGTGGAAGTGCAGACAAGAGAGCTTGTCAAAGAGAGTTATCTAACTTAATACACTACCTGGTACAATTGTTTATATCTATTGCGCTGTGTTTTATAATCTTAGCACAACACAGAGATTCCAAAAATGTGTTAATTATTTGAATGACTAAGATGTTTTTGAATTGGGTTTTAGAAAATGTATGCAAAAAAAAACAACAATTTTTTAAGACATGAAGACAGCAGACATCGTGTGTAATCAGTTTGAGACTCTGCGATGTTGTCGGCACAAAGCTCAAAACAATATGGTCATTTTATGGACCTGGATATGCACTCATTTGTGTCTCTGAATAGATGGGGGTCACAGAAGTACACGTCAGCTCACGGAGCCGACAGTCGAACGTTACATTCTGGGCCGACAGTGGAACTTTACATTCTGGGCCGACAGTCGAACGTAACATTCTGGGCCGACAGTGGAACATTGCATTCTGGGCCGACATTGGAACATTGCATTCTGGGTTGACAGTCGAATGTTACATTCTGGGCCGACAGTGGAACGTTACATTCTGGGCCGACAGTCGAACATTGCATTCTGGGCCGACAGTATGTGTGTGAAGTCCCTGTAAGGATGGCATGAAATCTCTTAGATCCTATGAACCACTAATGGGACGGTTTTTATGTTGCCTTTCTTTCATCCCCACCACAGCCGATAGTGCATTGACCATGGAGGCTCCACGGGAGATATATCGAGAACTTGAGCTAATACCTGAAAAATGTTCCTTGTTCCTCACCGGAGATCGAACCAGGTACCTTCAGGTCGACAGTCGAACGTTACATTATGGGCCGAAAGTTGTAGGCTACGCGCCGTGCCACTTAGATCCGTTAGCGCCGTCTCCCCCCAGACGAAGGGCCCCTGGCCCTAGGCACCCCCTACTCCTAAACATTCTAAGACCGGTGTACAGTTTGATAGCGTCTATATTCTTTCAGGGTTCTTCTACCGTAGCGAGTGCTTAGAGTTTTTCTAACCCCCACCCTTCCGCAAACTACCCTTTGGATAATGAAACTCGACCGAATTCCAGAAATTGTGCACATAAAACCACTTGTCCGACTTGGGGGGACACTACTACATATAACATACCAACCAACACACACACTCACACACACACACTCACACACACACACACACACACATACCCTCACATTCTAGAGTAGATGAGATTTAAAAAGGAAACCCAACTTGATGACTTCAGAACCGGATAAGTCCATTGATGCCTTGAAGAGTTGAGTCGCCTGTCTTAAACAATCATGACACTATTACTTTCCCCTTTCGATCAACACAATCAGGCTTGCAAATAGAAGAACGTGTGGGCCCCACCCCCACCCCCCCCCCTCCATTTTTTTTTTACAACCGACATCTTTTTTTCTTTTTATTCGCACAAGAAAAAATCTTATAAGAAAAAAACAAAAATTGGAATGAACAGAGATGAGGGAAAGGGGGGGGGGGATGAGCGACAGATTGTCTTCTCCTTGTTGTAATTACGTGAGCTGATTACGTCCCCCTGTTCTCTAACAAGATTGTATCCGGGGTATGACTTCTTTACTATGCCCCCTTCCCCCCTCCCCCCCCCCCAACCACTCGCCTCCCTCATCACAACGGTCCTCAGTGCTCTCGACGTTACATTTTGACGTACAGGAGGAGACCATGGTCGCGCCTGTTCTCGTCTGTCCCAAGTTTTTCTAATAAAATCTCGTTTGTCGAGGAGTTTTCTCTTTCCTCATCCTGGGTTCGCCTCGGCAAGTGGAAGCAGAGGAAGACATTGAGGGGGTCAAGGACGCGACCTTAGCTGAGCACTTAACGCATAACAAAAGAAAATGAGTGAAGAAAATGTATCGGTTTATTGCATCATTGTCATCTTTCTTTTAAAAACCATCACTTTATTGATTGGTTGATTGATTTTTAAACTTGATTTTTAAATTTATTTGAGTGGTAGTTGATTAGTTGAAGACAATTTGAATACTTCAGTGATTTGTTGAAGCCCATTAGAATACTTCAGTGATTTGTTGAAGCCCATTTGAATACTTCAGTGATTTGTTGAAGCCAATTAGAATACTTAGTGATTTGTTGAAGCCTATTTGAATACTTCAGTGATTTGTTGAAGCCCATTTGAATACTTTAGTGATTTGTTGAAGCCCATTTGAATACTTCAGTGATTTGTTTAAGCCCATTTGAATACTTCAGTGATTTGTTGAAGCCCATTAGAATACTTCAGTGATTTGTTGAAGCCCATTTGAATACTTCAGTGAATTGTTGAAGCCCATTTGAATACTTCAGTGATTTGTTGAAGCCCATTTGAATACTTCAGTGAATTGTTGAAGCCCATTTGAATACTTCAGTGATTTGTTGGCCAATTAGAATACTTCAGTGATTTGTTGAAGCCCATTTGAATACTTCAGTGATTTGTTGAAGCCCATTTGAATAATTCAGTGATTTGTTGAAGCCCATTTAAATACTCCAGTGATTTGTTGAAGCCCATTTGAATACTTCAGTGATTTGTTGAAGCCCATTAGAATACTTCAGTGATTTGTTGAAGCCAATTAGAATACTTCAGTGATTTGTTGAAGCCCATTTGAATACTTCAGTGATTTGTTGAAGCCAATTAGAATACTTCAGTGATTTGTTGAAGCCCATTTGAATACTTCAGTCATTTGTTGAAGCCAATTTGAATGCTTCGTGATTTATTGAAGCCCATTTGAATACTCCGTGATTTGTTGAAGCCCATTTGAATACTTCAGTGATTTGTTGAAGCCCATTTGAATACCTCAGTGATTTGTTGAAGCCCATCTGAATACTTCAGTGATTTGTTGAAGCCAATTAGAATACTTCAGTGATTTGTTGAAGCCCATTTGAATACTTCAGTGATTTGTTGAAGCCCATTTGAATACGTCAGTGATTTGTTGAAGCCCATCTGAATACTTCAGAGATTTGTTGAAGCCCATTTGAATACATCAGTGATTTGTTGAAGCCCATCTGAATACTTCAGTGATTTGTTGAAGCCAATTTGAATACTTCAGTGATTTGTTGAAGCCCATTTGAATACTTCAGTTATTTGTTGAAGCCCATTTGAATACTTCAGTGATTTGTTGAAGCCCATTTGAATACTTCAGTCATTTGTGGAAGCCCATTTGAATACTTCAGTGATTTGTTGAAGCCCATCTGAATACTTGAGTGATTTGTTGAAGCCAATTTGAATACTTCAGTGATTTGTTGAAGCCCATTTGAATACTTCAGTGATTTGTTGAAGCCCATTTGAATACTTCAGTGATTTGTTGAAGCCCATTTGAATACTTCAGTGATTTGTTGAAGCCCATTTGAATACTTCAGTGATTTGTTGAAGCCCATTTGAATACTTCAGTGATTTGTTGAAGCCCATTTGAATACCTCAGTGATTTGTTGAAGCCCATCTGAATACTTCAGTGATTTTTTGAAGCCAATTAGAATACTTCAGTGATTTGTTGAAGCCCATTTGAATACTTCAGTGATTTGTTGAAGCCCATTCAAATACTCCAGTGATTTGTTGAAGCCCATTTGAATACTTCAGTGATTTGTTGAAGCCCATTAGAATACTTCAGTAATTTGTTAAAGCCAATTTTAATACTTCAGTGATTTGTTGAAGCCCATTTGAATACTTCAGTGATTTGTTGAAGCCCATCTGAATACCTCAGTGATTTGTTGAAGCCCATCTGAATACTTCAGTGATTTGTTGAAACCAATTAGAATACTTCAGTGATTTGTTGAAGCCCATTTGAATACTTCAGTCATTTGTTGAAGCCAATTTGAATTCTTCGTGATTTGTTGAAGCCCATTTGAATACTTCGTGATTTGTTGAAGCCCATTTGAATACTTCAGTGATTTGTTGAAGCCCATTTGAATACCTCAGTGATTTGTTGAAGCCCATCTGAATACTTCAGTGATTTGTTGAAGCCAATTTGAATACTTCAGTGATTTGTTGAAGCCCATTTGAATACTTCAGTGATTTGTTGAAGCCCATTTGAATACTTCAGTGATTTGTTGAAGCCCATTTGAATACTTCAGTGATTTGTTGAAGCCCATTTGAATACTTCAGTGATTTGTTGAAGCCCATTTGAATACTTCAGTGATTTGTTGAAGCCCATTTGAATACCTCAGTGATTTGTTGAAGCCCATCTGAATACTTCAGTGATTTTTTGAAGCCAATTAGAATACTTCAGTGATTTGTTGAAGCCCATTTGAATACTTCAGTGATTTGTTGAAGCCCATTTGAATACTTCAGTGATTTGTTGAAGCCCATTTAAATACTCCAGTGATTTGTTGAAGCCCATTTGAATACTTCAGATTTGTTGAAGTCCATTAGAATACTTCAGTGATTTGTTAAAGCCAATTTTAATACTTCAGTGATTTGTTAAAGCCCATTTGAATACTTCAGTCATTTGTTGAAGCCAATTTGAATTCTTCGTGATTTGTTGAAGCCCATTTGAATACTTCAGTGATTTGTTGAAGCCCATTTGAATACAATCGTGTGTCTATCCTTTATCTATCGTGTATATATTTATTCTATGATAGTAGTGATAAGACAAGGATATTTTTATTTCAATTCCACTGAGATTTCCGATTTTTCTCTGAATTCCAGATTCCTAATCGATACCCGATTTCATTTTATAGAAATAACAAACTAGATGGAATGTTCGATTCTCTATATTCCGTTAACCAATATTTTAAATAAACTCCCCATATTTCCGATTCCCAAATACTAAACATATTATCGACTTTTCACTAATAGATATCGATACTTTGTATATGTTTTTCAGTCGATTTGACTGTTCCGTTCAACTGAATACATCCGAAGAATTACTTTAAAAACTTATTCGATGTACTGATGAAAGAAACCAAAACAATTATTGCAGTGTTTATTAAAATGATAAGTTTCCATTGAAGTGAAGCTGTTCAAGTTCCTTTCTTGTTAACAACCTCTTAAACTGTAATTACACAAAAACAAAAACAAACTAAATAATAGACTTGGAGTGATTCGTCCAACCAAAGTTACCGGAAAAACCCGATAGTCTGTACGATAACCGTAAGAAGATGGAATCAGAACAGTGCACCGTCGACCTTTATATCTTTCGATTAAAAAAAAAAATAACCGGTTTAAAAAGATCCCCGGATATACAGTGTGAGTTTTGAAAGTTGGCAGTACAGAGGTATTTGAAGCGTACACATTTTATAGGTTTACTTTCAGAATCGCTCAATAGAACATTATTTGTTTCATTTGGTTTGTATTGATAGTTTTCATGAGAAATTTTTTTTTATTCTAAAAAAGTGATTATTTTTTACGCTTGATTTGTGCCTATTTAAAAGGCATAGTTGTCAGATGTCATATATTGATATCCAAATGTGAATATATGCGTACAAATGTGTCTTTGTGTAGGTATGCAGGTATAATGTGTCTTTACGCGTGTTCACAAATACTAATGTGTATGTAGGTGTATCAGGTGATATTAATGCATCTGTACGTGTATCTGTGGGCATTTATGTATCTGTAATTGTGTCTTTGCGGGCATCAATGTGTCTGCAGGTAATAATGTATCTGATTGTGTGTATGCAGAATCGTGGATAAATGACCCGTGATAAAACCTGTATGCTGTGGCCGGTGGTGGGAGATACCCGTGGTAAAACCTGTATGCTGTGGCCGGTGGTGGGAGATACCCGTGCTAAAACCTGTATGCTGTGGTCGGTGGTGGGAGATACCCGTGCTAAAACCTGTATGCTGTGGTCGGTGGTGGGAGATACCCGTGATAAAACCTGTATGCTGTGGTCGGTGGTGGGAGATACCCGTGCTAAAACCTGTATGCTGTGGTCGGTGGTGGGAGATACCCGTGCTAAAACTTGCATGATGTGGTCGGTGGTGGGAGATACCCGTGCTAAAACTTGCATGATGTGGTCGGTGGTGGGAGATACCCGTGCTAAATCTGTATGCTGTGGTCGTGTGGTGGGAGATACCCGTGCTAAAACTTGTATGATGTGGTCGTGTGGTGGGAGATACCCGTGCTAAAACTTGTATGATGTGGTCGTGTGGTGGGAGATACCCGTGCTAAAACTTGTATGATGTGGTCGTGTGGTGGGAGATACCCGTGCTAAAACTTGTATGATGTGGTCGTGTGGTGGGAGATACCCGTGCTAAAACTTGTATGATGTGGTCGTGTGGTGGGAGATACCCGTGCTAAAAACTTGTATGATGTGGTCGTGTGGTGGGAGATACCCGTGCTAAAAACTTGTATGATGTGGTCGTGTGGTGGGAGATACCCGTGCTAAAAACTTGTATGATGTGGTCGTGTGGTGGGAGATACCCGTGCTAAAAACTTGTATGATGTGGTCGTGTGGTGGGAGATACCCGTGCTAAAAACTTGTATGATGTGGTCGTGTGGTGGGAGATACCCGTGCTAAAAACTTGTATGATGTGGTCGTGTGGTGGGAGATACCCGTGCTAAAAACTTGTATGATGTGGTCGTGTGGTGGGAGATACCCGTGCTAAAAACTTGTATGATGTGGTCGTGTGGTGGGAGATACCCGTGCTAAAAACTTGTATGATGTGGTCGTGTGGTGGGAGATACCCGTGCTAAAAACTTGTATGATGTGGTCGTGTGGTGGGGGGGGATACGACAACCCATTAAAACAAAGAAGTAAATATTTTTAAAAACCCTGTACCCCTATACTTGTTGGGACCAACTGACTAGTGCATGGTGGGAAGGGCACATTAAGACATCCCTCTAGGTGTGTGTGTGTATGTGTGTGTGTTAAGAAATGTTTACCTGATATTTGTTCGTATTTTTATTTGCACTACTTCTGGAAATTTAAAATTTTATTTTTAGCTTTGATCTCGCGATAAAGACAATGCACCTAGATGTTTCCACTGGGGGAACAATGACGTATTAGCATGTTTTGGGAAACATAGATAACTCGATGTCTGCGGCAGGGTTTGAGTTTGATTAAATTTTTCTTAGAGTGTCTTAGTTGAGACGAAATGCTCATCATACATACCTGACCTCATCATGATAAAGTTTGACGTCATCATGAATGATGCAGATTGTGTGATCTAGTTAAATCTCATTACCATGTATAGTCTAACCTCATTAGGATTAACTTTTACATCACTATGAAACTCTGTTAAGTCTGATTACTTCTGACTTCCATTATGTTAAATGTTTTAATCTGGCCACATTATGAATTCGTCTGAACTCGTTTAGATTACTTTGGTTACGTCGCCCTGGCATATCATGTATTGTAAACAGCTGGAAGATATCTTACGTCGTCCTGATATAGCATGTATTATAACAGCAGATCTTTTTAATGATTGCATGTATTTTGTACTAGTCAAAAAGTGTGGTAAAGCAAACAAAAGTCATTGCAATAACAGACTAAAAGTAAAAAAAAAAAGTAAACACCGAAATGACATAAATTTACCTGTTAACAACTAAGTGAACTAAAATTAATTCAAAACATCTATTATTTTTTTTTACGATTTTTTTTGTAATGGACGATGCAGTGTCGCATCCAGACATCCCCCCCCCCAACGCATCCAGACACCCCCCCCCCAAACGCCTCCAGACAACCCCCCCCCCCCCAGTAGACTGTGATGCGGCAGTGGGGCAGAGATCTTGTTCCAACTCCCCATCTACCCACTTCCCTCAAACGCCCATTGATTTTCGTCATTCCCGTCATCTGATATAATTATTGGCTGATAAAATTCACCCCCTCCCCCTTCCCCCCAGGGACTTGAAATCAATCATTTTCAAGATCATCCCGCACCGAACGTGTCCCCGCTCATACTCATCGATAATGACCTTTGACCTTTTGACTTACAACTTTATTACAATTCATATACTCACGTCCTCAGTTTCCGCCACCAGCCTGTCCAGTCCACACTACGCCCACCACCCTCACCCCCCCCACACTGTACCCCCCCACCCCCATCCAATACTTGGCCAAGTCCGGATCTTCTCTGATCAATATCTAATTCATCGATCCGTAAATCTCGGTTCATTTCACAAACTCATTAAGACTTTCACTCCCATCCACATCCCCACCACCACCACCACACATACACACACGCACCAACCCTAGAGTGATATTCTCAAAGCCAATAGAAACAAAAACTAAATCATCACAAGCTGATGTAGCAGTTATTGTCGCAGTTTGTAAAAAAAAAAGAGACAAAAACAGCAACTACCACTCAACTGTAAAGTAATTTATTTTGAAGCTTTTATTTAATACACACTCATCATCTGTAATATGAATAATTATGAAATTTTGATATTGAAACAAACATGTTTTGGTTTTCATAAATCAGGTAGATCATGGCGATATAGACTGAATGTTTGGTGTTTAATTGATGTTTGATGTGAAGTCTTTAATTGGTGTTTGGTCTTTAATTGTTGTTTGGTCTTTAATTCGTGTTTGGTCTTTAGTTAATGTTAGATTTTAATTATTGTTTGGTCTTTAATTGGTGTTAGGTCTTTAATTAATATATGGTCTTTAGTTAATGTTTGGTCTTTAAAATGGTGTTTGGTCTTTAGTTAATGTTTGGTCGTTAAGTGGTGTTTGGTCTTTAGTTAGTGTTTGGTCTTTAGTTAGTGGTTGGTCTTTAGTTGGTGTTTGGTCTTTAGTTAGTGTTTGGTCGTTAATTGGTGTTTGGTCTTTAGTTAGTGTTTGGTCTTTAGTTGGTATTTTGTCTTTAGTTAATGCATGTTGATGATATTAACATCAAGAAATAAATTATACATGCTGACAAACATAGACCTTCTAAATTGTTCAACACATCATAAAGATGGGCCCAAAGTTTGCATGTTTTTGCTCATTTTCTATTAATGCTTCAAAACAAAGGGTAGCAACTCTCGACGTTTAGGTGTTCTTTTTGTAAAAGACTTTTTTTCTTGACGACAGACTACTTGTTTACCTCCCCTTTAATTAAATGAAACACACACACACACACACATAATACGAACATTTAGATCAGAACAAATCTGGTTGTTTGTTAGAAGATTATCTTGAGGGGGGGTGGAGGGGAGGGGAGAGGGTATAATTTGATTGCAAGACAGACGATTGTACAATGTAATGAAACGACTTATTCTTTCTGAGCTTGTCTCACACAATTGTCGTCTGTTTGGAAAGTGGGATTTCTTGCAAGGTATGCCCAGACAGAACGATCTTATGTGTGTGTCTGTGTGTGTGTGTGTGTGTGTCTGTGTGAGTGTGTGTTTGTGTGAGTGTGTAAGTGGAGTCTGGAGCATCATGACAAATAAATTCTTACTACATCGACATTTATGGAATGAATAACGAAAAAAAACGAAAAAAAATTTGGTGGAGAATGTGCTACGTCAAGAGATTGTCGCTCGGCATTACCCCGTACGTTGAACTGGAATTGTTTTAATATAGATCAGTTATACATCAGTTTATGTATATAGTATAATATGATATTAACAATGGTGCTCAGGGAGAGTTAGAGGGAGATTTAGAGGGGAGGTTGTGGCGACAAATGCAGCTGAAATGTGACAAAGAAAACCATTGGTTCAAATGCAATTACATTTCTCGGCTGTGAATGTCTCTAACTAGCCCAAGGCTACGATTACAGCTGTTGCCGCCATATTATTAAATTACCTATGCTGGTGTTATTTAATGGTAAACTTACTTGGCATTTAAACGTTAAAAATATATATATTTCATTATTCCAGTGGTCATTGTATTCACTTGTCAACCTTAAAGGTCAAGTGTTCGAGTCAAGTCATGAGAGTCTGGACATTAGGTAGTGGTGGTGGGGGGGGGCCTCTGAAATGTGTATACCCTACCCTAGACTTGTGAACTGCCCCAGATAATGGGGCTCTGGCGAGTATAGTATACCTTATATATGGCTACGTGTTCCATTATTTAGTTTTAGTAAAGTCATGCCAAGTGCCATATTGATGGTCTAAACGTATTAGTGCGTCGGTATGTGTCTCTCCGGGCATCAGTGTGTCGGTATGTGTCTCTCCGGGTATTAGTGTGTCAGTAATTGTGTCTCTCCGGGTATTAGTGTGTCAGTAATTGTGTCTCTCCGGGTATCAGTGTGTCGGTATGTGTCTCTCCGGGTATTAGTGTGTCAGTAATTGTGTCTCTCCGGACATCAGTGTGTCTGTAATTATGTCTCTCCGGGCATCAATGTGTCGGTATGTGTCTCTCCGGGTATTAGTGTGTCAGTAATTGTGTCTCTCCGGGTATTAGTGTGTCAGTAATTGTGTCTCTCCGGACATCAATGTGTCTGTAATTGTGTCTCTCCGGACATCAATGTGTCGGTATGTGTCTCTCCGGGCATCTGTGTGTCAGTAATTGTGTCTCTCCGGACATCATTGTGTCGATATGTGTCTCTCCGGGCATCAGTGAGTCTGTAATTGTGTCTCTCCGGACATCAATGTGTCGATATGTGTCTCTCCGGGCATCAGTGTGTCTGTAATTGTGTCTATGCGGGAAACAGTGTAAACTACAAATGTCATATGACAAAAGTTATTCCAATGACAAAATAAAAAAAAATGTCTTCGATTTATTCACAAAGCTATTCATTTAATCTTCTTACCAAATATTGTTTATATCAACGTATCCCATATACATATTAAAGTTCATATAAAAATGTTCATGTAAAATTGTTCATAAACAACATTAAATTGTTCCAATACAAATTCTTGTACAGTGGCAACCCGTTTCATCCCTAACTTACTCATGCCCATATTTCCCCCCCCCCTTCCCCACCCCAACACACACTCACGGACAAACTCTCGTCTGATTCAAACAGACTTCATCTGACATTGCCCATTCTGAATTTCTCCTCTGCAACACAGCATTTACCACATCATTTTCTCCTGTAGCTTTTAAACTGTCAAAATGTCTTATTATTCAATCATTCTCTCCTTCTCTCGCTCTGCATATCCCCACCCCACCCCCACCACCTTTCCCTATCTGTTCTTTGTTGTTCTTTTTTAATTTTTTTTTTTTTAAAGATTGCCTGCACAAAATGAAACCTCACCCCTCAATACACCCCCCCTCCCCTTCCTTGCTGTATCTCACCGTCCACGAGATTTCACGAGAATACAAACAAAACAAAAAAATAAACACCAGCGTATTCTCTTGTTGCACTATTGATTGCACATTATCGGTTTAATTTCCACCAAATACTATGTATTGGCAGAACTCCATTTTTGTTTTGGGTTTACTTTCGTCCTCATGTCCTACCCTCCAACCAAACATACGATGACTCCCGAGATGAAGCGGTGGGAAAAGGGTGGGGGGGGGGGAGAATATGTCGCTTCAGCGTGTCTATAACGAGAGATGAGTCGCCATTGGCTGATTCCGGCATGGGTGCTACCTCAGTGTGTAACTTTAGATATTTCATAAACTTGTAATACATCTTATTTTTGTTCTGTCATACAAAGAGAATATTTATTTCTGTAGACCTAAACTAAAATAATGGACGCTCATCTTTGTTAATACGTATGTACTGACGGCTCTGTTTAGCTTTGTTATTTGTTTACAGAAATATAGATGTCTTATTTATTTATTTATATACCATGACATTAATTCGTTCATTACAAAGTAAATATTAACCGCGTATTGCCTGGGTGGTCAGCGAGATGGGCCTCATGATATCACCTCCCCCTCCCCCCTAATCGTTCATTCAAAAGATTGTTTGTACATCCATGATAAATGAATTTGAAGAAGAGATGGCGCTAATCCTTTCTGTGCATTGACCCTTCAATTACGTCATATGCACCCCCCGCCCATTTCACGCCGACCCTGCGTGTTGCATAACATCTCGTCTTCGTCCTATTACGTAATACCCTGTGCCCTGTTACAAAAGAAACAAAAAATAAAAACAAGATACGGTAGGCAAAAAAAAAAAATAAAAACCCAAACAAAAACACAAGATGAGTCCATGCTAAGACATCATTAGAGTCACGTGATCAATGCCATCATTGAAACATGATGTAACGTATACGTCATTAAGTATTCTCAGGCCTGTCCCTAGGATGTCAATTACTCCACCACCCCTCCCCCACCCCCACAGCCTCAACCCCCCCCTTCCCAACATCAGCTCTACTGATGGCTCTGTTAATGACCAAGGTCTGAGTGAAAGAGGGAGGGAGGGTGGGGGAGAGGAGTCGAAGGAAGCCGTTGGGACCAGTTGATTCTCCGTAGATGTTGGGAGTTTGATTAATTATGGACCGCGGACCTGTTGCTTAATTAGCATACGCGGGCATCTTTGAGATAATCCGCTTTAACGGTAGTGAGGCAACCAGGTCCATTGGCTAACGAAGTCTGTGTGGATGATATGACCCATTTCATTGAGTGATTTTTTTTAGACCGATCAGTTCTTACAGTTATCGTGACATATATTAAGAGTAGCGCCTCTTGAGGTTATCCAAGAGACTGATTCATTTACCAATGTACAAATACTTCTTCCATTTTTATCAAAATGCAATGCGCTTAATTGTCTAATCCCTAGGAACTATCCTATTGTGTACGAAATATTTACAACGCCAGTTAGGTTCCAGCCAATATGGAACAGTTTTAGTGCTGGTGATGTTGGAAAAGAACTATTATAAAATTTTAAAAAGACAATACTTATTAAGTGACTGATTTGTTGTCTCTAATATGTGGAGTACAAATGTTATTATCCTTCATTACATCTATCCCTCTCTTATACGAAGCGCGAGATATATTTCTTTTTTGAACACTCCAGTACATCTAATTACAACTAAAAAAAAAGGTGTACGCTATATCCACTACTATTGTGAATGAGTTGCTGTCAATTATTTATAATTAATGCTGGATGGTATTAGTTATGCATGTTTATAAGTCTATAATAAACCACTCCTACAGACCATAATAGACGTCTACTGCAACATGTTCAGACTCCCTCACTATACATATACGTCTAATGTAACACGTTCAGACTCCCTCACTATACATACACGTCTACTGTAACACGTTCAGACTCCCTCACTATACATACACGTCTACTGTAACACGTTCAGACTCCCTCACTATACATACACGTCTACTGTAACACGTTCAGACTCCCTCACTATACATACACGTCTACTGTAACACGTTCAGACTCCCTCACTATACATACACGTCTACTGTAACACGTTCAGACTCCCTCACTATACATACACGTCTACTGTAACACGTTCAGACTCCCTCACTATACATACACGTCTACTGTAACACGTTCAGACTCCCTCACTATACATACACGTCTACTGTAACACGTTCAGACTCCCTCACTATACATACACGTCTACTGTAACACGTTCAGACTCCCTCACTATACATACACGTCTACTGTAACACGTTCAGACTCCCTCACTATACATACACGTCTACTGTAACACGTTCAGACTCCCTCACTATACATACACGTCTACTGTAACACGTTCAGACTCCCTCACTATACATACACGTCTACTGTAACACGTTCAGACTCCCTCACTATACATACACGTCTACTGTAACACGTTCAGACTCCCTCACTATACATACACGTCTACTGTAACACGTTCAGACTCCCTCACTATACATACACGTCTACTGTAACACGTTCAGACTCCCTCACTATACATACACGTCTACTGTAACACGTTCAGACTCCCTCACTATACATACACGTCTACTGTAACACGTTCAGACTCCCTCACTATACATACACGTCTACTGTAACACGTTCAGACTCCCTCACTATACATACACGTCTACTGTAACACGTTCAGACTCCCTCACTATATATACACTGTTTGAGTTTCATCGCTGACCTGTGTGTGGGGGTGGGGGGGGGGGAGGCTAGAATATAAAAAATGCAAATCTTTTTAAACTAAGATGGCCATGTAAAGCTTGTGTTCGAACCCATAGCTTGAACATCAATGATACCCATCACACAGTCAACGAGGAACTCACACCACAACATTACATACTTTCTAAAATGTCCTTCATCTCTTAAATGTCCTTCTTCTCTACAAGTTCCTTCTTCTCACATCTGCTTTCTCGGGGATTATCCCTGAACTCGACAGTGACGATTGGTGTATGATGTATCTAGTGCAGAATGAAACGCGCTCGTTGCTAGGCAACTGTTGACAATCTCCGAGTGATTAAACGCCCCAGTAACCTTGTTGCCACGCGCCATGTTTTAAATTTTAAATGCGAAAATTCATGGTGTTACTTGTAGTTAATCACGTCACCCACTCACGTCACCCCCTTCTTTTTTAATATACGTATCATATATAATATTATTCATTTCCAGTGTGCGTTAAATCGAAAGCGGAAAACAGGTATTCAAAATGGCGTCATCCCCTGTGTCTCGATTCAAAGTTTCTTTTTGATACTATCTACAGTTTTCAATAGTTTCTGTGCTTTTAATTATGAAATGTAAAAGTCCCCAATATCAAAAATTAATAATTAGCATATAATATCATTCAAATCATTGTAGTTTTTATTACAACAGAGCATTTTAACATCGTCAGACGTAAACAATAGTAATAATCGAAAATCTCCGACGTCGGCGACGATAAGACTATTGACCGCGTTTTCGTATCTAATTTCGTAAATAAAGTCAATATAATATTTTAAAAAAAAAATTTCTATACTAATTAAGTTCTCAGCTTTTATAATATTTATTTATTTAAATAAATACGGCTATGAATTATTTCTTAATTATAAAATAGCAATATAGGCCTAAAAAAACTAGGTCAAAAGGCAATGAAAACATAGCCGAGCAATATTTTTCTTATAGTACATTAAAATTTCATCTTAATTCGGTTGGCGCGGTGGCAGGATGGTTATGCAGCTTGGACCATGTTCACTTTTATGCAGACTCTCCGGGTTCGATTTCTCTCAGTGACATTTATTTTTATTGTTTTTTGTTTCAGAATGTATCCTTTTAGTTGTTTTAATGAAAAGTAACTAATCAGATCTTTTTGACATTTTTTAAAAATTGAAAAAATTTATCTTTTAGGATGTTGTAAGAAAAAGAAACAACAACTAATTAGATTTTTAATTATTTCATAACTTAAAAAAAAAATTAACACAGAGGCGTAACTAGGTTTTGGTGGGGGGGGGGTCCAAAATCGAAAGTCCCACCGGGCTCCTGCTTTAGGGGAGCCCCCAAAATTATTTTTTACATTAAATATTATGCAGCTTGGACCATGTTCACTTTTATGCAGACTCTCCGGGTTCGATTTCTCCCAGTGACATTTATTTTTATTGTTTTTTGTTTCAGAATGTATCCTTTTAGTTGTTTTAATGAAAAGTAACTAATTAGATCTTTAGGGGAGCCCCCAAAATTATTTTTTACATTAAATATTAAGTACATAATCTCATGTCATGGTATCGAATGTCAAAATGCAGGGCCCCCAAATCCTTGGTTCGGCAATGGCTTTACAAGTCTATCTTCCTGCAAAGGCTTTGCGGGGTACAGCTAGTATATATATATTGCTAACTTGTTTATTTTTTTTCGTTCTGTCTTACAAAGAGAATATTTATTTCAGTAGGACCAAACCAATATTGGACACTTATCTTTGTTCATACGTATGTTTTAACGCCTCTATTTAGCTTTTTATTTGTTTACAGAAATATACTTTTCTTATATATGTATATATATATATATATATATATATATATATATATAATTTATGTTTAGGGAGTTTTGAAATGTATATGTATAGTCTCATATCAACAAAAAACAAAAAAAAGGAGGCTTCATTTGGTTGCGGCAGAGATATGATTGGATTTAAATGGGCTTTAGGAGGAGCGTTTCCTTTGAAACTTTAGGGCTCTAAGCATAGACTTTTAGAGATTATCTATGGGGGCCCTAGGCACTTCCAGAGATATTGTGGGGCACTATGCATAGGTATTTGTCGGGTACTAGATTTTTATATGAAAGGGTCAAGACAGAAAGTATATTTAGTTTTGAGTATACCCTTTTGGGGAAATCATTGTACTAGCGATCTATTTACATGTCTATCCTTTCTTCAATAGCATTGACAGATAATTAAGCAGGTATAGTACCATTATTAGCCGGCGTATTTACCCCGTACGGTTAAGTACACTGAAATCTTATCGCCCGCCGTAGTTTGAATACAACGATTCTTTCCCCGGATGTATATCGGCGCTTAACAGCCTGATAAATCTGACGATATCCCCAGTAAATCTAAATACCGAAGACCAAAAGTCGTTGCCAATGTCTTCTGTGTAATATAAACATGATATAGATTTCAATATTGTGGTCATATGAGCTCTATAATGTGTGAATTAAACAATCATGTTTCTCCTGAAGTGTTAATTTTCACACCTCTTACCGTAGAGCTAGTACATGTACTTTCATCTTGAATACAGTCCCCTTGCCGTTATTTTGTTGAAGTTACTCAACGACCAAACGATATCTAGATGTTAGTCAATGCAACCATGAACTCCCTGCAGCTGTCTGTTTGACGACAAACATAAGGGTACTGTTTGTTAGTCCACAAACGTCTTATTTCTGTCTGTTGGACCACAAATATCTTGCTACTGTTGTAGTCCACAAACTACTTGCTACCTTTTTTGTTGGTCCACACACTTCTGTCTACTGTTTGTTGGTCCACAAACGTCTTGCTACTATTTGTTGGTCTGCAAATTTCTGGCTACTGTTTGTTGGTATACAAATATCCTTCTCGTCTTAGGTTAACCAAGAATTTTTTTTAAAATTTTCTATGCAATCATGAAGACTGGTATCTTTCTTTATTGATTCTTGAAATTTAAAAACAAAATTACGCGCACAGGTGTGTTAATGTCAGGTGATAGCCTACAGATTATTTGAGCATGTCTGTTATATTTACAATCTGTGTTGGTTGCTTTTGATCCTCCTAACAGACTGTCTTCACTGTGATACAGACTGTCTTCACTAGGGAGCGACCGATATGCCTTTTTACCGATAGTCCGATACCGATATTTTCCCCCAGCATTTTTACCGATACCGACACCGATACCGATATTATCTTTTTAGGGGCTGTCCATTATTTATGTCAACAAATTTTTGGCGATTTTTACCCCCCCCCATCCCCCTTGTCAACAACTTGTCAAACTTCCAGAGACCCCCCTATAAAATTACGTCAACATTTGATTACCCCCCCCCCTAAAAAAGGTGGCTTCCCAAATGTTTATGTGGCAAAATTAGTAGGAATATAGTTAGTTTAATGAAAATACTGAATGTTAAGCGAGTGTGTAACACAGAACTACAAACGCTGCTTAATTTTCCTATTTATTAAGTAATTATATTAAATTTAAAAAAAGTAACATTGTTGACGTCAACTTTTCTTGACCTCCCCCCTCCCCCTTGTCAAAAATTTTCTGACTCCCCCCTCCCCCCTATTTTGTTGACGTAATTAATGGACAGCCCCTTAAGCAACAACAATGCCAAACACGTGTTATTCTCGTGTTGTATGACGTATTTTGTAACACTTCGCCCACGCGTGTCTTGTTCACCCCCCCTCCCCCCAGATACCGATATTTTTTTTAATCAACAACAATGCCAAACACGTGTTTTCCTCGTGCTACAGCTAATGACGTATGTCAACCCATGCTTACCCCTTCCCTGTCATATTTCGTGACACTTCGCCCACACGTAAGTCTTGTTCCCCCCCCCCCCCAACTTCCCATCCCCAAAAAAAATACACACAGATGTTCACTAATTGTATCATTCAAGGTCATACATTAGAATTAAGAAATGCCAATCCTATTGTTTCAAGGTCATATCTCTGATGTAGTCGTGACAATTTCTGTGTACGGATTTTTTTTTTCCTTTTTTTTTAAATCTTGTCTGATCTGGTTATAGAATTGGATTATTTACTGAAAAAAACAACAATGTATCGGCAGCCAAAAAACGGCCGGTCCGACAGTTAACCCATAGTGCCAATATCGGTTCGACTATCGGTCGCTCCCTACAACAATCGGCCGATCCGATATTAACCGATAGTGCCAATATCGGTCCGATACCGATACCGATCCGATTATCGGTCGCTCCCTAGTCTTCACTGTGTTACGATTACGAAACTTGTTATGATTCAGTCAGAGACGGCATTTATAAAATGGTAGAGCAGCGGCACCGATATCAGTATCCCAGGACACCATTTAGTCAGTCCTCCATCGTACTGTGCACTAAGGCACCATTTAGTCAGTCCTCCATCGTACTGTGCACTAAGGCACCATTTAGTCAGTCCTCCATCGTACTGTGCACTAAGGCACCATAGTCCACCCATTTAGTCTGTCCATTGCTGTGATGTGTCCGCTAGCCAGTCTTTCAAAACAAAACAACAGCGTAAGACAGCGCAATGAACGTGGTTATGTATTTCTTACTGGCCATATCGAACTACCCATTTGGTTCGACGAAGTTAAGTGTGCCTGACGACCCACCCACAAATCATTTTATAATGTGCCCTCCCTAGAAGGGGGACACGTTTAAGAACTCTGGGGTGGGGGTGGTAGTGGTAGGGATGGTGGGGTAAGCGATGGGTGAACCACGGGCAATAAATGTTTACAATTTCCTCTATTCAAGTCTTATCAGGCCTGAACTAATTAGTTTCTTGTTGAATCATTTTCAGGACACGGAGGTTTACAATGGGATAAACTCAACGCCGTCACAGAGCCCCGCTGCAACACACACACAAGGCCAACAATCAAAATACATACAGGTCTACCGTGTCCACAGTGGTAGGAAGATGTTGATTGGTGAGAGGGTCCGGCTGCTGTAGCCAAGGTTGTGTGGATAGACTTCAGTGAGTACCACCGTCACCAATTTGACGCAACTGGACACACACGCACGCACACTCACCGCGACACAGTTTCTAGAAGGTGGGTTGTCAACAGTGCACTTATACCGTTCAACAGTCACACCAAGACAAACTAGTGACATCCTAACCAGGTTGAGGCAAGACTCGTTATACATACATATCCTTATGTTTACCTAAAAAAAAGTGAATGTTACGAAGCAGGCTACATGGATATTGATCAAATTATTATTAACGCAGTCACATTTCTAAAACATTTAGCCTGCTTGTATTTGTTTTAAAAAGTGGATATAAACCGGAAGGTGATGACTTAAAATCTATATTTAGAACACACGTCAGCCTCCAATCGAGGTCAGGAAAATACATTTGATTTTTTGCTTTTGTTGTTGTTTTTTTTTTCTTACTGGATACTATTTCAAACACTTCATGGTCACGGTGACCCAACAGGAGGTTAGATGAGAGATGACCACTCTAGGATCACTGGACAAAACATCATGAAAGTTTATGTTTGTCTTGCCACACTTCTAGTTGTTGTTCTAGCAGAAGGTAAGAGCTCGAATCTATAACAATTAGTTTCAAGTGGCATGTCCACAGCCCCATCCCTTTGAAGTTTTCCCCCCAAAGCCCTTTTTAAAAATATGCGACTGTCTTTCTTCACACCCACTTTCAAATGGCCCCCTTCTAATACAAATTCATATCTAACGTGACTCCATGGGGGCCCCAACAAATTAATTTGCCTTAGACCCCCCTAATTATCTCATACTCTCTGCCTAGAGTCCCCATATACCTGAGATCGACCCGGATGACTCCCAGTGAGTTAAGTAAAGGAGGGCCCCGTGCTGCCTTGTTGTTGAGAGCCACTGCAGTCAATAAAATGTGTCGGGACACTATCAGATACCTCCAGCAGGATGGCTTCTTGAAGTGCCCTGAACGCGATAATGGTTCAGACGATTGTGAAATATCCCTAAGCTAATAGAACGTCTTGGCTCTTGCACACTGGTTCCGTCTATAAGCCAACCATGGGCAAAGTACGGTCCGCGGACCGAATCCGGCACGCCTGACTGTTTAATCCGACTGGCGGCCAGCCACTCATTTCAAAATGAAACACTTCACATTTATGTAGATAATGTCCACACTCCATCCATCTACTTTTAATTTGACCCACCGGTCTAGTTTACTTCCCGCCCCCCCCTCCCCCACCCACTACCTGTACCTAACTCTCCACCGTGCAGTGATTGTGAACAACGTTACATATAACCTAAACAGAAATGTTATGATAGGGTTGGAAATTATAAATAGAATCTTTGCACATTCAATAAACATGCACACAGAGAATCTGTAAACAAACGCCCCGTGCAACAATCAGGCCAGTGTGATATGTTTGTCTGTTTGTTTGTGTGAGTGTGTGTGTGGGGGGGGGGCGAGTTGGGAGAGGGGTAGCTCTAGTATCGTCTTGAGTTGATATCATCTACACATCTTCAAACGTTTGTCTACCCTTTAACTGCCATTAAATCATAAACACCATAGCTATATATATATATATATATATATATATATATATATATGGTTTCATGCCTTCTGTTTATTTATCTCATTTTTTACCTTCATGTGCGTTCGTCGACTATTTTTAGACATGACCACGTGACCACCTAACCAGTTCCCCACCCCCTTTCCCTCTTCTTTACACTTAAATCTAAATGCATTTTTTTTGTTCAGCTCAGTTCCATGCTCTCATATATTCGTAATGCTGGCATTAATATGACCTCACTGTGGGTCTAGTTGATGGGTGTGTGAAGCCCCTGTAAGAATGATATCATTAATATGACCTCAGTGTGCTTCTAGTTGATGGGTGTGTGAAGCCCCTGTAAGAATGATATCATTAATATGACCTCACTCTAGGTCTATTTGATGGGTGTGTGAACCTGTAAGAATGATATCATTAATATGACCTCAGTGTGCTTCTAGTTGATGGGTGTGTGAAGCCCCTGTAAGAATGATATCATTAATATGACCTCAGTGTGCTTCTAGTTGATGGGTGTGTGAAGCCCCTGTAAGAATGATATCATTAATATGACTTCACTCTAGGTCTATTTGATGGGTGTGTGAACCTGTAAGAATGATATCATTAATATGACCTCCCTCCAGGTCTAGTTGATGTGTGTGTGAAGTCCCCAAACAATGTGAGAAAATATAACCCATCATTCATAATTATTAAGTGATAAATTTAATCACCTCTCGACCAGCTGTTGTTCTAACTGTAACACACACCAGCTGTAATTCTAACTATAACACACACCAGCTGTTGTTCTAACTGTAACAAACACCAGCTGTTGTTCTAACTGTAACACACACCAGCTGTTGTTCTAACTGTAACACACACCAGCTGTTGTTCTAACTGTAACACACACCAGTTGTTGTTCTAAATGTAACACACACCAGCTGTTGTTCTAACTATAACACACACCAGCTGTTGTTCTAACTGTAACACACACCAGCTGTTGTTCTAACTGTAATACACACCAGCTGTTGTTCTAACTGTAACACACACCAGCTGTTGTTCTAACTGTAACACACACCAAAGAACCTATACTAAATTAAATGTGCATCCTTGTTTAGTATAGCAGGCCTAACTGCATCTAACGACGGGTGTTAAACATCTAGTTAAATGACTAGTTAAATAGAATACAGCCAATTTCAGTTGTGTTCTACAGATATTCTGACAGACGACATACCGGCTATTGCGATGAAAGATAGGTCATCAAGTTAAGTTTATTTTGAAACAAATAATTCGATATTAAATAATAAAAACATTTTACGTTAAATATCACATATAACAATGTCAAGGCTTCTGTTAGTTTTGACAAGCGTTTATCACCTACTGGCTTCTTGTTGTGACTTGCGCACTTTTTTTTTTCACATCGGTGACGTTTGGTGCTACGCGTTATCTCTTTCCCTTTGATAGCCTCCCCTGTTCATTACAGACGGAAGTCAGTGTGGAGGTTCCACGCCCACCGCCTGTCTCCTTGATAAAAAAAAACTTAGCTTTGGGTTGTTGTTTTTTTTTTGCCCTCTTAAAAATCATACGATTTACCTTGAAAAACCACAAGACTTACAGAATTTATTTTTTTTAAATCTGACTGCTAAACCTGGATACCTGTAAGTTTTAAGAACAACCTCCCTTCAGCTATAGCCTTCACACAAGTTTAATGCAGTGACAACAAGTTCCGGCTAATTAGCGTAGAACAGGAAAGTTATGTGTTGTCTGGAGAAATGAAAGTACTTGATACGCAGATTTTTTTTTTGTTTCTTATCTTACAGCCAAATCTCTGCCCAGATTCACAAAGACAAACTGGCCCGTTTGGTGCAGCGCTTCATCCTTTTTAATCAGCTGCTCAACTCTTTATTGTAAAAAAACAACAAAATTGTATTGGCTGTTATTTGTTGCATGCTTATTTCGCTGCAACGCGTGAATTTAGATAGAACAAAAAAAAACAACATGAAATTAGATACAGCTCATAATGGATGCAGTCAGGGATATTTTAACAGACAGAGCATCTAGTACAACACTTTTATCTAGTACAACACTTTTATCTAGTACAACACGTTTATCTAGTACAACACTTTTATCTAGTACAACACTTTTATCTAGTACAACACGTTTATCTAGTTCAACACGTTTTTCTAGTACAACACGTTTATCTAGTACAACAATTTTATCTAGTACAACACGTTTATCTAGTACAACACTTTTATCTAGTACAACACTTTTATCTAGTAGTACAACACTTTTATTTAGTAGTACAACACTTTTATCTAGTACAACACTTTTTTTTCAGACTTTAAAATTTATCAGTTTTTACCAAGCACATAAGAGAGAAAATTAAAGTTTAGTTATACATTTCTTTTATTTTTATTTTGTAAAGACGTAATGGCTTTAAATTTAGGTTTATAAGAATCAGACTAACGATTTCTTTTTCTTTTTTTTTTGTGGGTCAGCTTTGATTTAACTTTTGTTTGGTTCACGGTGAGATTGGTGGATGTTTCAAGACACTGGACGTCACTGTTTCATATCCTGTGACTCAAGTTACTCAGATTCATTCCCCCCCCCCCCCCCCCGTGGTTATTACAGCGCCGGCTACTTTGGTAATGTCTCAAAGACGCTGGCCGTTGTCCCAACGGCTGTTACAGTCTCAGTGTCGGAGAAAACCACCACATGCTAGTAATGGGGAACTTTTAGTTTGAGAGTAAAGTTCCTGGTTAGAACGCACACAGCCCCTGGCTCTGTATATTTCACCTTTGCTCAACCTGGTATTCTACAAGCATTTTGCAAAAAAACAAAAAAAAAATGTTTTTTAATCCCAACAAAATAGTATGTGCTGAGAGTAAGACTTTGAAATCAAAGACGTTATGAATGTGTAGGCAAAGCATGGGGCTATCTAGGGGACACTTATGATACAGGGCCCCCCCTTCCTGTTGTGGCTTTTATTTTACATAAACTTAAAATGACTTAAAAACATACAGTGTTACTGTTCAATAAAGCCCTATTAGAAGCCTCAAGTAAGCGAGACGTGACCTTGACAGCGTCTCTGTCTGGAGGGCCCTAGTTTACCAGAATTGTGGCTTTGCCTAGGGCCCCAAATAAAGATTAGCCTGGGTCCCCATATTTACCTTTACCAAGGGCCTACACATGTGATTTGTCTAGGGCCCCTATGAAACTTTTCACAGGGCCCCCGAACACTTAAGAAAGACACTGCATGAGATGTTAATGGCGTATGGGTGGAAGGCGAAGATAATCCAAAAAGTGTAATGATAAATGTGTATGAGCAGTCTATATGAGCAGTGTGTGTGAGCAGTATGTTTGAGCAGTTTATGAGCAGTATGTATGAGAATTGTTTATTATCGTCGGTTCTGAGCAGTGTTTCCGAGCAATCTATACAAGCAATATTCTGAGCAGTGAGTATGAGCAGTACGTATGAGCAGCTGGCTTGGGAAAAAGTATAAAGAGCAGTGTGTTTGGGAAGTATAAAGAGAAACGTGTTGCTGAGTAGTTTGATTGTAGGGTGTAAACCCACACAAGTGATTATATTTCAACCTGGCAAACGTTTATGGTCAGTGATGATTTCCTAGTTGACCACTTTACATCTTGTCATAATTTTCATTCACTTAAATGTGCAAGTATTTATTTCGTATCGGTTTAGTTACCAGTAGTTATAGTTTGTAAGCTAATGAATGTGTACACAGAGTCAACGGGATCAAGTACTTATTAAGAACAGTACTAATAATGAACAGTACTCATAATGGACAGTACTTATTATGAACAGTACTTATAATGAACAGCACTTATAATGAACAGTACTTATTATGAACAGTACTTATAATGAACAGTACTTATAATGAACAGTACTCACAATGAACAGTACTTATAATGAACAGTACTTATAATAAACAGTACTTATTATAAACAGTACTTATAATGAACAGTACTTATAATGAACAGTACTTATAATGAACAGTACTTATAATAAACAGTACTTATAATGAACAGTACTTATAATAAACAGTACTTATTATGAACAGTACTTATAATGAACAGTACTTATAATGAACAGTACTTATAATAAACAGTACTTATAATGAACAGTACTTATAATAAACAGTACTTATTATGAACAGTACTTATAATGAACAGTACTTATTATGAACAGTACTTATAATGAACAGTACATATAATGAACATACACTCAGATTATTTCACTAACACAGTTGTAAATCAAGTCGCCTGATGTCACACAGCGCTCTTGATATTTATTAGGTGAAAAAAACCGTTGGGGCACTATCTCGTCAGTTTGACGTTAACCATTGACACTGCACCCCGCTTTGGTGTGTTTGTTCAAGTTCAAATCTCTGACACCCTGTTCTATTGACTCCCCTCCATAGTAAATGGCATTTTAAAAACAGTCCCTTGAAATAAATCACACAGCGTAAATATTACAGGAGGCATTTTATTTTTTTTTTTTTGTAAAAAAGACTTAAAATAATTTATGACTTTACCTAGGGGCAGATAATTCACTGGTGACCATAAGGTGAATTCAGGAGTTAGTAGCCCCTGTTTGTTTGTTTTTTAAGGGAGAGGGGAGGTTGCATGTCGTAGTAGGGGGTGGGGTGGGATGTAAACTTTGTATTTTTGCATGTTAAAATAAAAATAAATAATAATAAGTCGCCCGAGACTGTTATCTTGCCCCTGTGGGGGGAGGGGGAGGGGGGAGAGGGAGTTCAATGTTTGTTTATACAAAAACATCATTTGGGCATTAAAACACTTTACTGGGGCATTACAAACACTTTACTGGGGCATTACAAACACTTTACTGGGGCATTACAAACACTTTACTGGGGCATTACAAACACTTTACTGGGGCATTACAAACACTTTACTGGGGCATTACAAACACTTTACTGGGGCATTACAAACACTTTACTGGGGCATTACAAACACTTTACTGGGGCATTACAAACACTTTACTGGGGCATTACAAACACTTTACTGGGGCATTACAAACACTTTACTGGGGCATTACAAACACTTTACTGGGGCATTACAAACACTTTACTGGGGCATTACAAACACTTTACTGGGGCATTACAAACACTTTACTGAAGCATTACAAACACTTTACTGGGGAATCACAAACACTTTACTGGGGAATCACAAACACTTTACTGGGGCATTACAAACACTTTACTGGGGAATCACAAACACTTTACTGGGGCATTACAAACACTTTACTGGGGAATCACAAACACTTTACTGGGGCATCACAAACACTTTACTGGGGCATCACAAACACTTTACTGGGGCATTACAAACACTTTACTGGGGAATCACAAACACTTTACTGGGGCATTACAAACACTTTACTGGGGCATTACAAACACTTGAAAAGGAGATTTAAGAACTTCAACGGGGAATTTTTTTCAAAGACGCCATATTGTGATTTATGAGGAATGTTAACTTGAATTTAAGACATTTAAAAACTTTGGTTAATTAAATATTTAAACTGTTCTTTGAAGCAAGTCAATTTCTAGAGATATGTCTATGTATCAAATAAACACTTTTTCTAAATACTTACACGTTGTAACTGCAAATTTCACTTTTCATAACAGATAAGTAAATGTCTAGGTTTAAACATTTATTTGTGTGATGTTGAAAGAAAGAAATGTGTGTGTGTGTAAGATCGTGTGTGTGTGCGTGCGTGTGGTTGGGTGGGGGTGTAATTGAATTCTACTTCATATCTGGCTACAATTACACTCTTGCTATGCAATGATTGTCCAATTTATGTAGATTACTGAATATATTATTAATTATTGTTTACATAAGCTGTGGTTACCAGAATATAGGTCAGCTCAAAAGGTCATGTGTAATTATTTACACTGTGACTTAAATTTAATGACCATCAATCAGTTCCCTCTACAGCATTTGTAAAATATAAAATGGGGGGGGGGGACTACTTCATCTTTACAAAGATGAGAACCACTGAAAAAAAAAAAGTACATTTAAAAAAAAAAAGTCTACATAAAACAAACCAGCAATCATCACAAGGGGAAACGGAACAATAAATAGTTCAGCTGATATCAAATGTCCACCATCCTTTCGGGATCTGCTTATGACAACACAATCACATGCCTGACTGGTTCCGTTGATCCGTTGAATGAGTCGGCTGTCTAGTGACCTCTCCACACCCCCCCCCCTTCCTCTGTCTCTCGCAGTACACTCGACTCTCTCAGCACTCACCCACCAACTCAGCACGTAGCTGACTGAAACCTCCTGTCCCCTTGAAACTTCAGAATCTCTACCGTAGCCCTCAGGAAGTGGCGAAATCCCCCCTCCTCACCCACCCCATCCGATATGACGATAACAGATGCCTTGTTTTTTTTTTATACTTCAATGGCCCTGTCTTGTTTGTCTGCGTTCTGAGTGTCTGCATCGGCAGGTAGACAGACATATATACACAAAAATTAAGGGATGTTTTGTAGTAGAAAAATATTCAATGGTTTTGGTGGGTATAAAAAAGAGAGGGGAAATAGAGAGAGAGCGAGAGAGAGAGAGAGAGAGAGAGAGAGAAAGAAAGAGAAAAGACAGAATGGCAGACAGACAGACAGACAGAGATAGATAGATAGATAGATAGATAGATAGATAGATAGATAGATAGATAGATAGATAGATAGATAGATAGATAGATAGATAGATAGATAGATAGATAGATAGATAGATAGATAGATAGATAGATAGATATAGATATGCGGCTGGATGGATAGACCGATGATAAATTAACAGTTTGTGCCAGAAAGAGTTAACAGTTTGCATTATAAAGTATTAACATTGTACATCAGACAGAAATAGCAGTTTGTACCAGACAGACGTGTAGCAGCCATTTTAGACAGGGTTAGGTTTTGAACCATTTTGCAACACAACGCTCAAAGTCTCACAACGCCAATGCCTATGAGTTACCTTTTAATATGATAAACAATATCACTAAGTAACAATATCAAGTTGTAACAATATTAAGTTGTAAGAACACAGACAATGGGAAAGTCAGATGTCGAGCTGCGTGCAACAGACCAGCCAACGGCCTTGCCACAACTGCCAATTTAAATAACAAATACACGCTCATTATGGAAATTAAAGGGTGGCTTTTTATGACCCAGTTTAACACATCCCCCCCCCACACCCCGGGTGTGTGTGGGGAGGGGGTGAGTTGCAGTAAAAGTTTTAAATGAATGGCTGGGAAGATTGTCACTTAGATCATTTTACAGCCTCTTTATGGGCCTGGCTATGGCCATATTCCAGCCATATTATGACGTATTGATTACCTGGATTTCGTTCCCAACAGATTCAGCACATCTCGGTTAAATAGTTCAAGGTCGGGCGATCACAGAATGTCGCGATGTATTATAATGAAGTGGCGTCAGTTAAAAAAAAAAAATTATAATGGACAGGTGTGTGACTGAGAACGTGCATGTTTAATGACTGGTTCAACGGGCCGGAAGTGACTTGTATTTTGGTTGATGCGGTTTACTGTAAACATCTCATTTTCATACATATCGCTGCTGCACCAGCCAGTCCGAGCTATTGATGAGAATACAGGAGGTATAAAGAAGAAAACTACAAACATTTGTTAATATAGAATCAAGAGACGGACATCTTAACTTTCAGAGAGTGGAATAGAGAAGTTGAAACTTTCAAGCAGATAAAATATTATCTGTATATATATATATATATATATATATATATATATATATATATATATATATATATATATCTCCCTCTCCTCTCTCTCTCTCTGGCTCTCCTTCATTCTCTCTCCCTATCTCTCCCTCTCTCTCCCTATCTCTCCCTCTCTCTCCCTCCCTCCCTCCCCCCCCTCTCTCTCTCTCTCTCACACACACACACACAGTCATCTAAACATAGTGTACTAGTCATGAGTAATAGTTTATTTCCCCAAGAAATATTTCATCTTACTCAAACGCACCTTTAAATATTTGTCGTTTTTTTTTTTTCAAATCTAAAAGTAAATAGACATTTCAACTATGTCATTCTTCAGGCTGTAAATAAATAATTCTGGAAATTAAGTCTACCATATTTAAAATGGCGATTTCTCAACAACTACAAAAACATCATATAACACAAACATTTTAACACTTGACAGATATTTGTATCGTTAGTGCGAAAATCCATGTTTATTGATCATTTAGAGAGTTGATATTTTCACCTTGAAATAAACAAATATCACAAAATGCCCAACATACCGGAAATTTAATTTGATAGCCATTGTCTTTTATGGTGCGCATCTTTTATTTCCCAGTTCACCATTGTGAAAAGAAATTAAGATGGAGAACATCAAAGTGCCTTTTTTTTTTGTAATTAAAGCTTTTACAGGTTATACATTTTCTATAACTGAGTCCCAAAGGCGTCACCAGCCAGTTACGACCAACGTACATTTTAGGGAGTCACCAGCCAGTTACGACCAGCGTACATTCTAGGGAGTCACCAACCAGTTACGACCAACGTACATTCTAGGGAGTCACCAGCCAGTTACGACCAAAGTACATTCTAGGGAGTCACCAGCCAGTTACGACCAACGTACATTCTAGGGAGTCACCATCCAGTTACGACCAGCGTACATTCTAGGGAGTCACTAGCCAGTTACGACCAACGTACATTCTAGGGAGTCACCAGCCAGTTACGACCAACATACATTCTAGGGAGTCACCATCCAGTTACGACCAGCGTACATTCTAGGGAGTCACCATCCAGTTACGACCAGCGTACATTCTAGGGAGTCACCATCCAGTTACGACCAGCGTACATTCTAGGGAGTCATCAGCCAATTACGACCAACGTATATTCTCAAATTTTTCACAGTACAACCTAACACTGGGATTACTTTTATTTTGTTTTACCCTCCATTGCATGACGGGAATGAAAGGTATTCAGTAACCAGGGACAGAATCGGTCCCGTCGTCACAGCGGCACATAAGTGCAGAAATTTGAGATGTCACAGGACGGACATTAGGGCGTGGCTTCAGTCTTCAGAGATTACAGTAATTCTTGCATGGTTCATTTCTTCCTTTTCCTTTTTCTCTGCCACCCCTACCCCCCCCCCACCTCTATCATTGCATGTGATGCTCCTACCCTCTCCCCATTGTTTATTTCTTTTTTTTTGTCGGTCATCTTCTATTCTAAAACCGGTTATTTTCTGCCATCTTCTCAGATTTTTTCCTGATACAACATATTCTCTGGACCTTACAATGCCCATACTTCAATACGGCGACCCAACCCCTTACAACCAAAAGGCCAAGATTATCATTAATAGAAGATCGATATTGATTTGAAGCCGTCCGTGCAGACCACCGCTAGATGACCGCTTCCATATGGGCTGAAGAAAAAAAGCTGACCGAAAGTTGTTTTTTTTTTTTGGGGGGGAGGCGAGGGGTGAAAAGAATTGCGATGTCGTGAAATGGTTCAGCTGAATTACCGACAACGTGGATGAATCATATTTGAAATATATGTGCAGGTCACTCTCGTTCGTTCTCTCCATCTTCGCTGCGTGGCCCTCCATGGCCCTCATTGGCCCTGGCCTGTTTTGTAAAGAAGAAATAATATCATCAATAAAGCACGCCGGGATGTTGTGAGAATATTTCATTAAGTTTTCACTACATGAGAAGCGGCAATGACATTAGTTCAGAGACAGTGAGTGGGATGGGTAAGGGTTGGATGGAGAGTGAAAACAGAGAGAGAGAATCGGAAATAGGGATAAAGAAAGGAATACACAAGATGTAAAGAGAGAGATGGAGAGATGGCATAAAAAAGTAAGCATGTTTGACGAACCTGTCACAACTAAACAGAGGCATAACGAGGGTGGGCAAGGGGGGACATCATGCCCCGGGCGTTACTCACAAAGAGGTGCCAAATGGTATATGTTACATACTATATGGTTTTCGAATGGAAGTGCTAAAAGGTACCGTATTAAAATAGGTATTGTGCCCGGGTGCGAGTTAAGCTCGCTACGGCACTGCAACTAAAGGGGAGCTCCCCTAACCTTCATAGGGAGAAAGTTATCAAATACATGTACAAAAATAGGGAGAAAGTTATCGAATACATGTACTAAATAGGGAGAAAGTTATCAAATACAATACATAGGGAGAAAGTTATCAAATACTATACATAGGGAGAAAGTTATCAAATACATATACAAAAGTAGGGAGAAAGATATCAAATACAATACACAGGGAGAAAATTATCAAATATTATACTCAGGGAGAAAGTTATCAAATACATGTACAAAAATAGGGAGAAAGATATCAAATACAATACACAGGGAGAAAGTTATTAAATATTATACTCAGGGAGAAAGTTATCAAATACTATACACAGGGAAAAAGTTATCAAATACATGTACTAAAATAGGGAGAAAGTTATCAAATACATATTGATGCGACTGAACTACATTAAATATTGATGCGACTAAACTACATTGTTGGCGAATCGATCTATGTCTACTTATGACAACTACCGATAGTCAGTTTCACATCACTTTTTATCTTTTATTATTTCATCTGCTAATGTGTGCTGTACTTCTAACTAAATATGCTGAGCTGTCACGGTTCGATGATGCAGCATTCACTAACCCTACAAAGTACTAAATTATCAGCCACATGCACTAAACACTATGTAGCAAAGTATCAAAGTATCAAATATCTTGCAACTTAGTACTAAATGTTATCATTACCCAGTCTGTAAAAAATTATTTTATCTAAGCATTCTTGCCATCCCAACCATTCACTGAAAGGACAACTAAATGTTTCAACACTGATCCGGCCTCTTTGAACATTAAAAACAAAATCATTTTCCGCTTCAATTGATATTTCTCATAAGATTCTAGAAAATTTTATTAAAAAAATAAAAAAATATCAAGTGAAGTTGGGTTTGATGTGTATATATTTAACATCCACTTGTCATCTGCAGGATCAAAACTTGTATTGATTTCTGTTTAAATATCAACTCTTGAAATAGACGCACAGAATGAGGTCATGGTGTTCTCTTACTTTGGTTGTACACCAGTCCTAGCAGTTTTTATTGCCACCGTTTAGCCTTATATCCTGCCAAATTATGTCGCTATTTGAAAATTGTTCATTCATTTGACTGTCACTTTGATTCAGCCCGTCACTACCCCCAGAAATACAGGTAGTCTATTCTAGCATCAACCTATAAATCTAAATTGCGTAGAAAATTGAGTATTTAATTATTATATTTTAAAAGACATCGAATGTAAAGCGGTACGCCTATGTAACTTCAGGAGTTACAGCTGTTACATATTTTTTTTTACAGCCAATCCTTACAAACATAAATTTAGACTGCTTAATGGTAACAATATATTTATGTCATTCCTACATTAACTAAATGACTGTGCAAAGCCTTTCTTAAGTTTTTAGTGGTCCTAGGTTAAGATTCAGAGATATTTCGCGGCCCTGCGCTAAAATACCTGTCGTGGCCCCTGTAGTACCTTACTGAATAGCAGTTTGTACTGGGTGGGGGCCCAATAGGAGACCTAGTTTGCCAGTCCATAAGAATGGCTCTGTTTATGTACATTTAAATGTCAGCAAATAATTGATAACTAGATATGCTGAAATGTCATGAGCCTATCACTAGATATGCTGAGAATGGCTGAGATGTCATGTGCATATAACTAGATATGCTGAAATGTCATGAGCCTATAATTAGATATGCTGGGATGTCAAGAGCCTATAACTAGATATGCTGAAATGTCATGAGCCTATAATTAGATATGCTGGGATGTCATGAGCCTATAACTAGATATGCTGAAATGTCATGAGCCTATAATTAGATATGCTGGGATGTCAAAACCGATTAAGTAAATGTTATGCAATAAACTGGTTTTAGTGACCATTTTTTTTAAATTCCTAAATAATACTAAATGCCACGCCTCAAAGTACTGGCATGCTATGATTTTACACATGACAACATGGTACTATGGTCAAATCAGTGCAGATAAACATGCCAGTAATACATTGTCCAACCATTCTACGGTCACACCCAACGAGTCACAGGCAACGAGTCATACACAACGAGTCACACACAACTAATCAAACACAAAGAGTCACACACAACGAGTCACAGACACCTATCTCGAACTTTCTCGAGATTGTGGCGAGCTTTCACGAGTTTGACATCACCAATGAGCTCTTGCTCCCGGCAAAGTCGGACTTACATATTTGACCCACTCACAACTCACGGGTCCACTGGTGTGTCTCGTGTCCCTGCTTGAGAACCTCGCTACATGTTTTCCATTGGGTTATCATTACACGTATTTGACAGTCAATGTTTTCCATTGGGTTATCATGACACGTATTTGACAGTCAATGTTTTCTATTGGCTTATCATTACACGTATTTGACAGTCAATGTTTTCCATTGGGTTATCATGACACGTATTTGACAGTCAATATCTACCCACTACTTTGGAATAAGGAACACGCATACAAATTAAAAATGGTGGTTGGGCCTAACCTTGACTGCCATCTACCTGGATGTTTGAGTTTGTTCTTTACACCTTGATGTGGGCAGGTGATGACGGAACGGGAGGAAGAGACTGACATGTGAGGTCACCCAAAGATCAGAGGTGGGGGGGGGGGAAATATAAGCAATTTGCGGGGGGGGGGGGTACACAACAGTTTTATGTTTTGTATAGCACAGTCTGTGTATGTGGAGGGGGGGGAAGAGTTGAAGCAACAGTCTCTGATTATTTATAGAATGACCCATCTGTTTATTAGTGAATTATATATGTTTGCGTTGAATGACCCCCTTCAAAATTTTGTAATCTGTTGCCCATATTTCCTGTCCAGTCATCTTACATTCCAAACCTCCAAGACAGCATCCCCCTCCCCCTCCCCCATTCTCAATGTTCACTCATAATAACACCAGGAACTTTGTCCCGAAGTTTCTCCCCCCCCACACACACACATACACACATACTCAATATACACAACCCGTGTCTGTGTGTGTGCGCGCGCTCGTGCTCAGAGTTTATCTTTTCTTTCATTAGAAGTCTTCTCCAAATGTCGGTCTGTCGGTCGTGTTTTCATTCTTTGAAAGTCAAAACCTCCGGGAATGCCCGAAGGTTTATACAGTTTCCCAACGTCTGGATTTCGGGAAATCCCATTCTACAATAGTCCCCCTTAGTGTTTAGGGTAAATAATGCAAGTGAAATATTTTTGTACTTAGCTTTCATTAGTTTGACTTACTTAGTAATTCTGGGTGTTTACTTAAACTAATAAAAAAAAACACTTTTTAAACTAAAATAAATGAGTGCGCATATCTTTTTAAATGTCAACACTTTACAGAAATTGAGAATGAAAAAAGCAACTTTGAATTTTTCATAACCATATCAAGAGTATAATCGATCTAGTTCAATCATCGATGGCTGAGAGAAGCACGTGGACCATAGTTGAGTTAAATAGTGGCCAAATGATCCAGTAATATTAATCAAATATTTTTTTTATTTGAAAAAATAAATCTCAATAAATGGACCAAGGTGTAGTCATTTTTACAAAATACAGCAGAACTGAGCGGATGGTTGACATGTCCTTAGACAATAACCAGTACGTGTATTTGAATAAACATGTCCCTAGACAATAACCAAATACGTGTATTGGACAAAACATGTCCCTAGACAATAACCAGTACGTGTATTTGACTAAACATGTCCCTAAACAATAAACAATACATTTAGTTGAAAAAAACATGTCCCTAGATAATAACCAATACGTGTAGTTGACAAAACATGTCCCTAGACAATAACCAATACGTGTATTTGACAAATAATGCCCCTAGACAAAAACCAATACGTGTATTTGACAAATTATGTCCCTAGACAATGAAAAAAACGTGTATTGGACACATCGTGTGGTAAATCAGAACATTCTTTTTATTCTAAATCTACAGAACACAGGGCACAATCAGTGCCGACTTTAGGTATAGGCTATATAGGCAGCTGCCTAGAGCGGCATTATTTTAAGGAGCTGCAAATTCCAGCAAAATAAAATAAAATGGTAAATATAAAAATTAAAAATAAAATGAATAAATCTGAGAAAGTGTAGAATTAAATAAGAGCACAAAATAGATTACAATGGCGACAACAAATAAGTCACGTGAATTAACGTTCTATCTTAATCTATTACATCACTATTAAGACATCACTATTTTCAAAAATATTTCTTATTTTGCATTTAACCAACTTAGATTCAGATTTAAAGGAGGATCCTGCTAAATGGCCAGATATAAATGATGATATTCTTTATTTTCTTATTCAGCATGATCCAAAGCAAATCAAATTTGAGTCTGGTTATCCAAAAGATGAAAGTGGGAGACCATTTTCTAATTACCACTATACGCGCATACTGGCTAACGGAGAAACTTTAAAAAGGAAATGGTTGATGTAGATAAGGTATTTTGTTTTTGCTGCAGAATATATTAGAGGAGTAAATATGCCTTAGCAATACATGGCAGTTGTGACTGGAAAAATATGTCAAGTATATTGCAGCATCATGAAAAATCTCCAGATCATTTAACCAGTTATCATGAGTGGAATGAACTAAAAATGAGGATAACAAAAAATAAAACTATTGATGACGTGAATCAGCGCCTTATAAATCGTGAAGCGAAACACTGAAAAGATGTATTAGAAAGAATAATATCTTTGGTCAGAGTACATGGAGTTCAAAATTTACCCCTGAGAGGGCAGTCTGATCGGTTATATACACTATTATACACCTCATAATGTAAACTTTTATAAAATTTGTTGAAGTTAGGCCTATTGCTGACTTTCGGTAATGAAAGAACATATAAGACGTATAAAATCAGATGAAATTCATGACCATTATTTAAGAAAAAATATTCAGAATGAGGTCATTCAACTGTTGAGTAAGACGGTAAAACAGAAAGTGATAAATGATCTAAAAAATGTAAAATATTAAGCTATAGTTCTCGATTGCCGGACGCCGTCACAAAGAACAGATGACAATGATTGATAGATTTGTTACAGCAAATGAATCGACAAATGACAAACCTTCAGAAGTTTCTATCAATCAACACTCGATTTCAAGTTTATTTGTTCATTAGTGATTTGGTATGATGTTTTATTTGAAATCTATATATCTACCAAAACATTTCAAGAAAGATATCTTGATTTTAAGAAATCAAATCAACAATTGAATACAACTAAAACTATGCTCCAGAATTATAGAACAGATGAAGGTTTTGCCAAAGCAATTACAACAGCTAAATCATTCGCTAAAGAATCTGGTATTGAGTGCAATTTCCCTACGGAAATATAAATAAGATCTCGAGTAAGAAAGAGACAATTTAACTATGAAGTTTCAGATGTTCCAATTCTCGAGCCAGAAATGAATTTCAGAGTAAATTTTTTTAACCAGATATTGGATACCGCAATTCATTCAGGTAATGATCGATTTATGCAGTTAACATCTCATAGCGATTTATTTGGATTTTTGTATGACATTAAAAAACTGGAGAAATGTGATAAAAGAGAGGTTTTCAAAGATTGCATGAACCTTCAATTAGCTTTAACGTCTGAAAACGAAGATTCAGCAGACATTATTGCATCAGAACCTTGCGATGAATTATTCACTTTATCAAGGAGAAATACAAAAAAATCAAGCCCTACAGTTATATTAATCTATGTCGAACGGACTTGGTTGCTCTTTTTCCGAATGTGTACGTGGCATTGTGAACTTCGCTTACACTCCTGATAACAGGGACGAGTGCAGAGAGAAGCTTTTCGAAGCTGAATCTCATAAAAACATATCTTCGTTCTACCATGTCTCAGGATCGTTTGGTTGGGTTAGAGAAAACGATTGCATAAGATTGGGATCTGACCGCCGAAGTAATTGAAGAGTTTGCCTCTGCATAAGCTAGAAAAGCATATTTTTCTTGAATTCTCTTCAATCTTTTTAATGCTTCATAAACATGACATTTCATTTTTTTATTTTTTATTACTTTTTTAACGTAGCGAAAAAAAAATCCTAAAATACACTACGTATACTTAAAATTCTTCTTTAACTTTTATAAAGTTGCCTAATTTTAAAAATTTGTTATGAAGAATGAAGACCAGTAATAAAACTATAAATACATCATATTTTTATGTTCATAATTTGGATTTACTTCAAAATAAATAGCATTTATAGAGTTTTCTTAGAAAAATGAAACTAAAAAGGGCGGCATTTCTGTCCTTGCCTATATCACAAAAATGTCTAAGGCCGGCACTGGGCACAATGTTTGTACTTTGTGTTTGCTTATTTTTTTATATTTTGTAAAAACAATCCAGACATTGTTTTTTTTTTACGGGCTAGGAAATATGTATGTTTGTGTTGAGGATGGGGTGGGGGTGGTATGGGTCAGAGTATTACTTCAGCTCTGCCGCGCCCCTCAAGTGGGTACGTAGGCTGACTCTGTAATGGCATCCTCTGACACATTTTTTTTTCGGGTGAATATTTTGGTGTTTGGGTGGTCCATTTCCGCCACTTCAACGTTTCTGTTTTTTTTTTTTTGTTTTAATCAGCGATGCATCAATTTCAGCCCTTCATCGACCAACTGGGCTCCATCACTGACCGTTCAGATGACCGATGCCTACTCCTACTGGTCACTTGTGTCTTTTTTTTTGTTGAACGCGCGAGCACGACTGAAAGACCACAGAGTTGGGTGTCCAGCTTGGCATTGGTCAATATGGCAGTCATGTGTAGCCTGGAGGGGCCGGGGGAGGGGGGTATATGACTTGGAACCTAGAAGATAAAGTCTCGTCTTGTTTAGAATTCACTTATTGTCATTCACATATTGTCATTCACTTATATCATTCTGTTATTGACATTCAGTTATTGTCGTTCAGTTCTTTGTCAGTTCATTATTGTTATTGTCATTCAGTTATTGTCAATGAGCTATTGTTATTCAGTTAATGTCATTCAGTTTATGCCAATCAGTTATTGTCAATAAAATTACGTGATATTTTCTTCATGGACTTTCTGAACATAAATTGTCACTAAATAATGAAGACATTATTCGATACCAGGACACACTTATATTTCTAGTACTAATCTGTGTCTAGTAATAATCTGTGTCCAGTAATAATCTGTGTCTAGTAATAATCTGTGTCCAGTAATAATCTGTGTCCAATAATAATCTGTGTCCAGTAATAATCTGTATCTAGTAATAATCTGTGTCTAGTAATAATCTGTGTCTAGTAATAATCTGTGTCTAGTAATAACACTGGTAAACAGTGAATTCATTGCCAGTGATATTTGAATCATTTTATACAAAGTCAACTATGCTGATTTAGAATATGTAAGTGCTTTTCCTAGATTGGCTCTATTTTTCGAGATAATTAAAATTAATGAAATAATGTATGCACCGTGTTTGAAAATTGTCAAGAATTGTAAAGGGGAAGGTAAAATAGTATACTAATAAATAGTAGTGAAACTGTTAATGGTCATGCAGAAATTTGTTCAAAAATATGTGTAATAGTGTTATAGAGGAAAACATTTTCATTTGAAAAACTAATTATGTCTAATTAATTGATTAATTAATATGCTTATTGTCTATGGTAATGCATTAGCAAATCGCTGTTTGCTCGACTTCCTTTTGTGTGTGTCGTTGGGTCAATTGCGCTGGAGGCTCCAACAGTTGTCAGCCATCATATGTATGTCCCATCTTCCTTGATATCTCACCTCCATCACCCTCATATCCTGATAAAACCTCTCACATTGTTCCTCACTGAAGTCCCCAAGGTTACCTGGAAATTTGTCTAAATGACAGTGCAAGTAATGTATCTTGATGTTTATATTTGTTCCAATGTTTCTGAAGTTAGCGAGCATATCTTGCACCAGTTCTTCGTAATTCTCTGATCTGTTATTACCTAAAAAGTTTCTGACAATCCTGAAACAAAACTGTTCCATGAAGAAGCTTCAAGGTGATCCATGAAATTAGTAAAATCTCTTGATCGTAAGATGAGTTTCCGAATCTGGAGGATTCCGAAAATCCCAGCTTTCAGCTTCTCCAGGCTCAATCCGGGAAATTATCTGGTAAATATGACTTGAACCAATTCTCATATCTGTCCAAAGCCTTAACAAATTGTTTCATTAAACATAATTTGATATGAAGTTATCCGAGAATTATCTTATTTTTGTCAACCAGTGCCTTGTTGATGATATTTTCTTTACCTACAGTCATGGTTTCCTTGCAGGCCATGTCACTCTTGTCCAATGATCTTGTTCTAGCCCCGCTATACCAAAGGCACATGCAGCATTGATTAACTTAGTGTATCCTGACTGCTGCCCAAGTTAGAAGTTTACCATTTTTAGATCAACACAAATTGACTGCACTGATGCTCATAATAACGGATTTTCTGCTATAGTATTTTGATATTCTCATACTTCTTCTTTAAGTTTTGTTGAGTGGGGCAATGGGAAGAGATGCATAACGGTTACCATTGTGTAAACAGAACACATTTCAAGCTTGGGGTCCCATTTGAGAGCAGAAATCCAGGGATGTCATTGTAGTAAACAAGATCTTCCTCTTGGCTGAATTATGGAAGAAAAACTCTTCTCTTTTCCGATAAAATGTTATTTTTTTAACTTCTGGTTTGAGAAAATTTCTTTCATTGGAGCCTAGACGCTTTAAAGCTCAGATGCTTGCTTGGACAGATTTCGGTATCGTATTAGGTCATTGAGTTCTTCTTGGCTGAATAGTTGAGGTGTTGAAGAAATTCCTTCATAATCGCTTCCACTATTTTCACCTGCCAAAAACTCCAGATCTTACCCCCCGTCGGAGTCTGATGGTGAAAACTCTAATAATCCAGTAAACACTGGTATAGGAACTTCACTGATATGTGGAATTGGTCTCTTTGCAGATTCAAGATCAGGATAATCCCACTTAGATTTCTTTGTGGCGATTGAAGCCTTTAACATTCACAATACAAAAATAGCAACCACCAAATGTATCTTTCTTGGCTCTTGCCATACCATTGGTACACCGAAACTTAGACTTTTCTTCTCACCATTTGTCCACTGCTGTAGGATCTCCAAACAGTTTTTGCAGACCTTATGGGGAGCCCAAGACTTGTCTTGGTCTCCCAGCTTCACACCGAAATAAGCCAAATATGCCTACTGCACAAAGTCGGTCATATTTCTTCTTTGCTTTTCAATCATGTATTCTCCACAGATGTAACACATTATTTTTGCAGCATCTTCGTGATGAACTCATGATGTCTTTAGAAAGCAGCATAAAAGAGAAAAAAATAAACCAAGTTATAACTTGGTATAGTTAAATTGAACAAATGACACCAAACTTATTGCATTTGTTTTACACAAAGGGTATAATCATATTTTGAAGGATGTCCAATATCTCAGAAACTAGAGCCAATTTAGCAAAAGCAGTGGCAGTTTTGAAATCAGCACCCATGAATTGTTATAAATTCATTCAAACATTCTTAGCAACTCGCAAAAAAATTTTTTTTGTTGAGCTGTGTAATCTGTGTTTAGCAATAATCTGTGTCCAGTAATAATCTGTGTCCAATAATAATCTGTGTCTAGTAAAAATCTGTGTCTAGTAATAATCTGTGTGTTGTATTAATCTCTGTGTGTTCATTTGGATTTGACGTCCTTATGCTAATTCATTGGTATATGTAATAACCAGGTTAGGCTAGAATAATGTTATTTGGCACAGAGATGGTTTGAATTATCTGGCCAGACACAGATTATTACTAGACACAGATTATTAAATAATGATTAGAACAGACGATAATGGAGAGGACGGACTGAGACCTTGTTAGTGTAAGAATATATTTTATCACATCAATTTTATTGTACAATAGAAAGTAAGAAGTTCCTTCATATGAAAATAAATATATGTAAATGTATTCGTAGAAGTTTGCTCAGTGCTTTTTACATGTAGTTCGTCTTTAAATATATTTATATACACGCTCAAGTCAAGTTGGTTAAAACATACGCTCTGAAGAGACTGAAATATATTTGCAGCTACCAAAGAACAGAAGTACCATAAATATATATACATAAACTTTACATACTACTAATATACCAAAAACCAACCATGACAGTATAAATAACTGATACATAAAGACCTACACTTTCTGGTTTATCGTATCAAATAAGTGTGAAATCAACTTTATCCTGCAACGTCAGTAGTTTATTTTAAACCAATAACTGCATGAATTAAAAAAAATAATTCTTCCAGCCCTATCTCACGGCGACAAGTGTTGTAAGTGGCTCAATCTAAAATTCCCGCCCAAGAGAAAATGTTCAAATCTCCTCAGATAATCTCTTCCTACTATACCATAAAAATATTCGCCCCCACCCTCACTATCCCCACCCCCCCCCCGTTATGAATTTTGTGTGCGTGTGTGTGTATGTGTATTCGTGTGTTAAAAGTTTTAAACTCGTGTTATATTTCCCCTTTTGTTTACATTCGCCGGTGGAACGTCTTAGGTTGGGTGGGGGGGGGGCAGGGATCCATTGGATGTTGTAAAGAACACAAGATTAAGAGGGATGCGATGGGGTGCCGGAAGTTTTGGGAGAGCCCCGCGGTGACGAACTGTCTTATCGCGTCATGTATTTATTCTGCAGCATTAAACATGAGTCGCAGGGTCGGAGGGGAGGGAGGGCGGAGGGGGGAGGGGGGGTGAATAGGAAGAAACAGTTTTGTCTGTCACTGATCTTTAATTTTTTTTTAACTTTTCATTTCTGTGTGAAATGACGTAGAGGTCAAACTTCTTCAGACGTTGTGGACAGTACTTGGGAGAAATACGGCACTCCCCCCTCCTCACCCACCCCTCCTGGTGAAGTATTGGGTAAATACTATCATGGCTCTGTAATCTATTGTTAAGAGAGGCTTGAGTGGGGTTTCTTTTATTTCTAATTTCAGCTTTACACCGCTTTTAATCTTGTAGTTGTGTATCCGTTGTCTCTCTCTCTCTCTCTCTCCCCCCCCCCCCCAGGACAGTCAGTTTGGCCACTTGCCTAAAGGAATTCATACTAATCCTGCATACGCCTAGGCCTTAGGCTAATAAATAAATCTATCTTCTAATGAACGAGACAAAAAAAAAAAGAAGTCACATGAGAACTATTTATAACTTGCTGTAAGAAATCTGGGAGGTGTGACGAGTTTGACCATATAAAAAACTGTTTTTACTTGCGCAGCCATTACGATACGTCATTGAGATGGTGGGCATGACGTAAGTTTTAGAAGTAACGCACGGTGGCAATTAGGTAGAGTCCCTGTTTGAGCGATGCATGCTATAGATTCAAGCCCGAAGCGACGCCAATCACAATCATATCATCACCGTGCATCTTACACAACAAATGTGCCCATAGGTATGGTGGGAATATAGAAGAGGTTTTATACAGTGCCGAACCTAGGGATTTGGGGGCCCGGGGGGGCTTGGCCTCTTTTTGGGAGCCCCCCAGCATTTTGACATTTGACACCATGCCATGAGATAATGTACTTAATATTTAATGTAAAAAAATGTTTTTGGGAGCCCCCCTCAAGATGGGGCCCGGGGTACTTTCGAATCAGAACCCTTCCCTGCTCCTTCAACCCTAGGTACACCTCTGGTTTTATACAAACTGTCTCATCAACGAGTCAGATGTAGGATCCGGAGAATGATAGTCTTTAACTTTTTAAGTAAATGTGTTTCGTTATCTTCATTTCAATTTCGTAAAAACCTCACGAAACTTAACACTAAATGTTCCCTCATTATGACGTGAAAGTAGAATCCACAATTAAGGAAAGAAAGATTTCTGAGCGAGATAGAGGGAATAGTAGTTAAAATTTATAATGTCAAATTGGAACAGTTGTTGGCTGTGTCTAACATGTCTTTAAGAGCAAATGGTTTCACAGTTCAAGCCACCCCCTCAACCCCTCCTCCCTCACCTGCCATACACACACACATACGCTCACACACACACACACACACACAAACACATATACAACAGACTGCACTTTGTGTGTAAGTTAGTGTGTTTGTTGGTGTGTACGTGGAATGTGAGATCGGTCTGAAGTGTTTATGCGTGTTACACCTTTTGTTAACTTTTGTTACACCTTTTGTTAACTTCTTAGCTCCTTTTTTTCCCTCTGTATCTTGGGGGCGAGAGAGGAAAAAAAAATAGTTCGTTTTGTTACCGCAATGCAAAGAATCGCAATTAAAAGTAAATTAGCAGAGTGTTGAAATGACTACCTGTGTACTGTGTGAACTGAGGAGAACAGGGAAGGGACGGGGAGGGGAGGATTGGAATAGCCTGTCAGTCTTGAAGTGTAAAGGTAAAAGATCTGAAGTTATGTTGTCTGGATGACTACTCCACCACCTCCACCACCCTATCCGTCATCAAGTCGACCTATGTGTTTTATTTCATTGACTTGCTGGTGTTCCCTCTATCATAGGAAACGTTCTATCGGGACCGTTTGGTGTGGTGTCTGTAGCGTTTGGTGTCGGTACAGTTTGGTGTTTGTTCGTTTGGTGTTTGTCCGTTTGGTGTTTGTCCCTTTGGTGTCTATACGGTTCGGTGTCTGTACTGTTTGGTGTTTGACCGTTTTGGTTTTTTTACGTTTGGTGTTTGCCCATTTGGTGTTTGTCCATTTGGTGTTTGTACGTTTGGTGTTTGCCCATTTGGTGTTTGTCCATTTGGGGTTTGTACGTTTGGTGTTTGTACTGTTTGGTGTCTATACCGTTTTATGTCTTATGTCTGTTGAGAATACCTGTGATTGAGGGTGTGTCATAATATGTATGTGTGTACATGTATGTGTGTGTGTGTGTGTTAGGTCAGCGATTCTCAAAGTGTTTTTGACTTGATACATCCTTAGAGACCAGTTCGGTGTGTGTGTGTGTGTGTTGCTATGTGTGAGTATAAACAAATGCGTGCGTACGTGTGTGTGTGTGTGTGTTTTTGAAGTACTGTATATGCATGTTCAACTCTTGTGATGTCAGAATGAGGGATCATTTTGCCATACAATTGTCCAGAAAAAAAACATTTCTGTCACATCTTTACATCACCAGCAGACATGTAAATCTTTGAAGCTCTTTCCCTTACCCCCTCCTCCCCCCCCACCCCTCAACCTATTATATTTAAAAAAAAACAAAAAAAAAACAGCTTTACACATAAACCTTTATGTATCGACCTTTTTAAAAAAATGACAACCAGAAATCGCACAAATCGCCTTGTCATTTGTCAAAATGAATTTTTTTTTTTGTTGTTTGTTGCCAACTTTTAGAAACGTTTCAAGTTTGTGTGTTTTTTGTTTTTTCAATAGAAATTCAAGAAGGTGGGTGGAAGGGTGTAGGTGGTGGTGGGAGGGGATGTAGAGTGTGAGTCAGAAAGGTAATTAGATGCTCATCCGAGTTTATTTTTTTAAAAATTACAGTGATTTGAAAAATAAAATCATTGGATGATTAATGTAAATAGGTCAAAAGATAACCGTCTTTCAATTTGTGGTGGGAAATGTAAAAAAATAAAAAACTACAATCACTTGGATCTTTGTGGTTCGAAAGAGTAACGAGAAATTATTTTATAATTTTTATCCTAGTGGGATTCGTTTTCGCAATTCACACAAACAAGCAAGCATTCACAAACACACACACACAAACACACATAAATGCACACACACACAAACACACATAAATGCACACACACACACAAAGTATTACCAAATATGAACAATTATCCATTCAACTTAGAAAACGTAAACGCGTTTTTATTCACTCGAACATTTTGGTTTTTCTTTTCATAGCCAGACATGGGATTTTAATTGGCGTACATAAGGAAAAATCTAAATGCCTGTATCTCAGGTTCGCATTCTGATAGAACAAAACTAATATACACACTTTCACACACACACAAACACACACACACACACACACACACACATTAACAGTACTACCAACGATAGGTACAAATGAAATGCCCCCCCTTCCCCCCAGTCAACCCTGACAGCGACATGACGACCACCCAGCCTTGGCCCGACCCCCCCAGAGAGAGAGAGTTACTTTGACTCACGCACAGTTATAATGACTAGTCCTGGTGTCAGTTTTGTTCTATCATAGTCATAGTCATAGTCATAGTCATGGTCATGGTCATAGTCATAGTCATGGTCATGGTCATAGTCATAGTCATGGTCATAGTAATAGTCATGGTCATAGTCATGGTCATAGTCATAGTCATGGTCATAGTCATGGTCATGGTCATAGTCATGGTCATAGTCATAGTCATAGTCATGGTCATAGTCATGGTCATAGTCATAGTCATAGTCATGGTCATGGTCATAGTCATGGTCATAGTCATAGTCATGGTCATGGTTTAATTCGTGCTCATCTTATCTATGCGTCGCTACACAAAGTTCAATTTATGTCAACTGCTCAATTTTAAAAATAAAATGTAGGTGATCGAATTTAGCCCCCCCCCCCCACACACACCCCACCCCAACCCAGGGAAAACAATATAAACAGTTCAACTCCTGCGGCCGAGTCACTTAATCAGCCAATTTGATGATATCGATTAATCGTTAAAATGGATTGACTGATTAAACTAAATAATCGTTTTTCATTATCATTTTATCCACATGACTGAACCTGATTAAAAATCTTTTAGTCGTCATTTTTTCCCTTCAGTCGATGGGTAGTTTTATTTATATCAAGATGTTTCTACATAGTAACTTGTTTATAATGTTGAGCTCTTGAACTAGATATTACATAGTAACTTGTTTATAATTTTGAACTCTTGAACTAGATATTACATAGTAACTTGTTTATAATGTTGAACTCTTGAACTAGATATCTACTTTAGGAATGTGAATTATAATGTTGACCTTTTGCACTAGATAAAACTTTAGGAATTTATTTTTTAGATATGTCATTATAGTTCCAATAATCTATAAAACGTGAGTTGGCTTGCTATTATTGACAAATTAATCTATGGTCAGACACAGAGTTGGCTTGATACTTTTGACACATTAATCTATGGTCAGACACAGAGTTGACTTGATATAACTGACAAATTAATCTATGGTCAGGCACAGAGTTGGCTTGATACTATTGACACATTAATCTATGGTCAGACACAGAGTTGGCTTGATACTATTGACACATTAATCTATGGTCAGGCACAGAGTTGGCTTGATATTATTGACACATTAATCTATGGTCAGACACATAGTTGGCTTGATATTATTGACACATTAATCTATGGTCAGACACAGAGTTGACTTGATATTCTTGACACATTAATCTATGGTCAGACACAGAGTTGGATTTAATGGCATTCACACCTGCCACCGATTGGATCCAAATGCCCCCCCCCATACACACACTCACAAACCCAAATTTAAGCTTGTATCTGTATCTTACCTGTCTCTGTATAATTAAAGTGGCCCAATACATTCTTCTTCACCCGGGGGTCCAAACTGATCTCCATCCGCTTCTGGTCAGGTATGATTTTTACTTGTTGACAATTGATATGTGCAGATCACGTGACTGTGGCTAAATATAGCATTATTCAGTTCAAAATGAAATGTGGAAGACTTTCATTTGTTCGAAATTTGGTTGACATTTTATTTTATTTTCCCTAGCCGTATTTTGTTTTGTCCGCGCATATCTAATAAACTATAGCCCCCTTAGTACCTACTTGGCCATTCCACCCCTGCAAACCTGTAATCTGGTTAAAAGACTCGATACTGGATTAAGAGATCATATCCTAACCCTGGCAGGCACCTCATCGAATGAAACACGTCAGCGTAACCTAGTTAGACATATCACCTTTTTATATTTCGCGCCCTCAGACAATCGTCTGCACAGACATGAGAAAAATAAAAATCTAGGTCTGATTTCTTATAGCTGATTTAAAACATAAAATAATTTTCTTTTTTCTTCAAAAATGAAAAGTGAGTCTCATGTTATGCACGTCTGGTACTCAATGAGGTCAAGTTCTAGACAGATCTCAGCCTCAGTCTGGCAATTTATAATGACAGACGAGATGTCATGTGGAAGTTGGCATTTATAAACGCACAGATTCAAATATATGATATATACATTTATATATTTATTTACTTATATATGCGTGTGTGTGTGTGTGTGTGTAACTCGCGCGGGGGATGTGAGATTTTAACATTTCCTCATTGAATGTCTAATCTTTCTTCCCCTGAGTTCTGTCTATTTAGATTTAAACCTACACCTTCAATTAAGATAACAAGAATAAAGATGGATAGTTCCGTCTAGTTAACTTTTTATTTCTGAAAAGTTTTAAAATAAAATTGAACATGAAAATCTGATCTTCAATTAAAATAAACAACAACAAAAAAAAAAACAACAAACATAACAAACTGCAGTAAATCACAATCACTTGAGATCACAGAGCATTCATTAGTAAATGGAGAGTCTGTTCTTAAAGTGAGTGAGTTTTATAGTGTAAAAGTGAATAGGGAGAATTTATCATAATAAACTATGTGATGCAGTAAGGCGCAGTATGACTATAAATATCACCCAACATGTTTGTTTGGAAGGAAACATGTGTCAATTATAATGAACATTAAAAAAAAAAAAACTCTTCGCCTTGACGAGAGTGTACCCGCCAATGCCAAAAAGTTTTCTTTAAACCAAAAAAAAAAAAATACAGGATCTTATTATTTAATATTGGTCGCGTGACTTTTCGCTATAAAAAAGTAAAGTTCCCTTAACCCTAACGGGTCATCGGGCAGATGAAGTGTAGAATTCATCTGTTTCTATAACCTCGGCATATGAAGGGGTTGTGTGGTTAGCACAACGCCCAGCCGCCTTTACTCCCCCAACTTAAAGTCAGGTACCCATTTAAAGCTGGGTGGACTTGGGGACTATCACCAGGACCTGAAAAAATCCTAAGGTTCTCACTGAGATTCGAACCCGGGACCCTCCGGTCGACAGTCGAGCGCTCTACACCGCTTGTCCCCTTGTCGCTATAAATATGTCCATTATAATTGTATGTGGTATCGTTGGTGTGGAACATTCTTCTGAGCTGAAGATCTCTGGTTCAAATCCAACGTTCAGGAAGTGACCCCCTCCTCTAAATAGTGCACGTGACATCAACACTTCCAGTTTTCTGGGCTTTGTACTACGTCCTAGTATAAACCAGACTTGGGCAAATTAAGGCCCGAGGGCCAAATCCAGCCAGACGGACTGTTTAATCCGACCTGCCACTCATTTCAGAGTGAAGCACGGCACACGCTTTTTTTTGTTATGACGTTTTACCTTTCAGTTTATATTAGTTCACGTCAACACTCCATCCATCTGTTCTTGGTCCGGCCCGCCTATAAAAAATTACAAACCCAATGTGGCCCGCGATAAAAAAAAGTTGCCCACCATGGTATAAACCGTCGAAATCTGCCGCACCTTACATTATTACAGAATTGTCGTTTTTGTTGTGTTTTTTTTTATTTCGTTATTATGTTCTTTCCAATATCTGTGTGTGCAGACACGGGCTCTAAAAATGCCGCCCTATTCCCGTGCCGATAAATGCTGCGGTAATAACTATGCCGACCATTTCGTTGGTAAAAAAAAAATGGGCGGTCGGGGGGCGGACTTACTCCCTTCGCCTATTTACGTCACTATGTGCAGAATTATTTTTTTTTTCTTAGCTTGATAAAGATTGTGTACCTGATTATTATAACTAATACAGATGGAGTTGTCTAAGGCATATTACTGATTAGGGTCTTTACAATTGAGATCCAGCTATTAACACCAAAACTGTAGCCCTTTTTTTGTTCAAAATAAACATTTGGAATACTATTTGAAAGGTAGCTGTCAGATAGACAGACAGACACCCTTGGGCGTGTTCACCTCCCGTACACAGGGCCGGCGATAGCAGCACGCGGGCGACAAACCTGGGCCAAGATGGCCCTCTAAGACATGCACGTGGTTCAACGGCCGTGAGCAATGAAAAAATCAACGTTCTAATTATAGTAACAATGGCCCAGCGTGAGAAATATAGAGCAGCATAGCGAAGCCCCCCATTTGTTTAATTATTGTTTGTCTTTAATACAACTTTACAGAACCAATGCATTCTATCACTCTGTTTGTGGAACTCACGAGGCACACATTTCATGTTAAATTTCATTCTTATTGCCTACTTAAAATTTCTTTAATCCGCCAGGTTGGCCTTTACCATTAATGTCAATGTAAATTTGAAGTAACAAATCGGGGTAGTGACATTCATCTCTTTACGACTTGTTGTGCGTATGTGTGTATGTGTGTGTGTGTGAGCCATGGGCCAATAAGTCTTTTAAGTGTGTGACCCACGGTTCATTATGTTGTTTGTGTGAGAGAAAGAGAGAGAGAGAGACATGTGCCATTAAGTCTTCATTGTGAGCCATGTGATATTATGTCTTGTTTGTATGTGTGAGTGCCATGTGTCATTGGCATTACGTCTTATTTGTGTGTGTGAGCCGTGAGCCATGTGCATTATCTCTGGTCTGTATTTGTGTGTGTGTGTGTGTAAATATTGTATTTTTCAGTGTATGCTTGCACGTTTCATTCGTGTGTGTATATGTGTGTGTGTGTGTGTGTGTTGTTCGACATCTCGGGCCTTCTCCCATCTTGCTGTGATCGATTATTGAATTTCGATTAGTTTCTATAATTTACTTTTCACCCTCCCCTTCCCCCTTTCTCCCTCCCCTCTAAGACTATGACCCCCAAGCAAATGTTGAGTCTTCACCACATTTATTTTAAAAATGTAAAACCAACAGCTGTATTTCGTAACTTGTAGCCAGTCTGTGGTGACCAAAGTAAACGATTGAATCAACGTCCCAGGGAGAATGAAAACCATCACCAGAACTAATGAGATTACTTTAGAATATTATATGAATTATCAAACAAGTTTCACATATATTCCAGCATACAAACTTTTTTTTCAAAAACATGTTCATGGAGAGCTTGATTTTAAAACCAAACCTGTTTTTGTAATTATTTGTTAATAAGACAGGACCTAAAAGAATTTATTTTTTTATTTGCTATTCCTATACGCCAGTTAGTTGGACATCTTTATGGCAAGCTATAGCTGTTATTTAAATTGTAACCAATCGAAAAAAAGAGTTCAGTATCATGTTATCGCCGTGAATCCGTTGACTGGTATCAGTCGGTACAACATGAGAGGCGGTACAACATGAGAGGTGGTACAACATGAGAGGTGGATGAATTTTGTTTGACCTATAAATATTTGACCAACTGACCACCATCTTGTCCGTCAGGACGTTGTCGCTAATGTTTATGTTCTCTATGCCCCCACACCCACCTCTTCCACCCCACACCCACCTCTTCCACCCCACACCCACCTCTTCCACCCCACACCCATCTCTTCCACCCCACACCCACCTCTTCCACCCCACACCCACCTCTTCCACCCCACACCCCACCTCTTCCACCCCACACCCACCTCTTCCACCCCACACCCCACCTCTTCCACCCCACACCCACCTCTTCCACCCCACACCAACCTCTTCCACCCCCCATATCCACCTCTTTCACCCCACACCCACCTCTTCCACCCCACACCCACCTCTTCCACCCCCACATCCACCTCTTTCACCCCACACCCACCTCTTCCACCCCACACCCACCTCTTCCACCCCACACCCACCTCTTCCACTCCACACCTACCTCTTCCCCCACCCACCCAACCACCTACACTAGACTATGTAAACAAGACTACCAGCTGGCATATAGCGAGCTCTCAACAGGTGACTGCGAGATCCAGCACTCAAGCAGGAAATGTAAGAAGACGGAGAAGTGAGACAGAAAGAGATAGAGAGAGAGAGAGAGAGAGAGAGAGGGAGAGAGAGAGAGAGAGAGAGAGAGGCTGAAAATGACTCCCCTGAGCCCCCCGAGGCGTGTGATGGGAGACAGTGTTGGTAGTCTGCTGTGTAGGTGAGTACAAATCGGAGGTGCAGAAAGACGGACAGATGCAGTGAAGCGGTGACAGAAGTGAAATCAATTAAAGTCGGCGATAGTGAGTGAGAACTGAGTTGAACCAATATTTACTTAACTTGAACTAACGCAATTATAGATTATCGCTGATTGGAAATTAAAAAACTGTTAATTGGTAACACTAACTGTGGCAGACGCTGTGAAATAATTTAACCCCGTAATTAAGTCATAGGACTAAATAAGGAATAACTTCATTAACCTAAGAACACACAAGTCATAGGACTAAATAAGGAATAACTTCATTAACCTAAGAACACACAAGTCATAGGACTAAATAAGGAATAACTTCATTAACCTAAGAACACACAAGTCATAGGACTAAATAAGGAATAACTTCATTAACCTAAGAACACACAAGTCATAGGACTAAAAATAAGGAATAACTTCACACGGACACAGTCCAACCAAATGTCAAAGTACTAACAAATTATGATTCTCTTTAAACCTATTTTATGGTCGCATAGAAAGCTTATGTTCTACTCAGAGCGGGACTTGTAATTTTAGGGGGGCCCGGGCAAACATAGATTTGAGGGCCCCATTTTGAAATATAAAAAATATTGCAAAAAATTTCATTTATATTTTTGTATATTCAACATTTTTGGGGCCCCTTATTTTGTGGGATCACTAGGCCACGGCCTAATCGGCCTGTCTGTAAATCTGGTTCTACTAGTTATGTCATATTTATTATCAGAAACATTGATGTATCTCTTAACGAATTCAGTCCATGTAAACAATTTTTTTTTATATTGACTTTCTATCACTGGTCAGATTTCTGCAATGACTTTAGACTATGGGTGGGCAAACTTTATGAATCTTGGACCTCAGTGGATTCTTAAATTTGACAGAAGTGCTGGACCAAAAGAAACTAGATGGTTCTCTTTATATGAACTAAAAGTATTAATGAAAACGTAAAAGTTAAAAAAAAGTGTCTTGGTCAAGGGTCGTAGCTTGCCCCGCCCCTGTTCTATGGAATATTCTACAGTCCTATTATTGTAAGTAAATAATAATGTCGATCATATTCGATCCAGGGTCCAATGTATCATGATGTGCTATGGTCCTGCCCTGATGGTCATTGTAAACAGCATTACAATATCTATCGATTTCTGTATTAGCATTGTAAATAATGCACCAAACAAATATAAAAAAAACTGCTATAGTCGTCCGCCTGCCAGCAGCAGTGTGAAGTGCTTGAAATAATCGGTTGGTTCCTTCCCAGTCCACGTATGTACTTCACATGTCGCACTGATTGGCTGCAGCGATGGGACGGATCCAAGTGCACATGATGAAGTGGACTGAGCTGGGGGGGGGGGGAAGGGTTAAAGTTGACGCTAAGGGCAGGTAAATCTAAAGATAGTGTATAAAAGAAAGGTGACTGTGTCTAAAAAGAAACAAAAAAAAAACCAATAACATTGTGCTAACTGTAGACAAGGTGATAATGGTGATCCTGCAGACACGAGGGTAAGTAGATCCATTGACAGAAATGGGCAGTAATTGAATCAAGTGGAGGCGGAGATTGACACCACGGAGCAGACGCAACATGGCCCACGTTTTGTGTTAACGTCATGGCAACACGTTGCTGTTGTTGTTGTTGTTCTTACTGCTGCACTCGCCATTTGAAGCTCGTTATGTGTGTAAGCCCATTTATTACTTCCGAGCTTCCGCTAGTGTCGACTTACAATTTATCACTCTTACACACACACACGCACACACACCACACACATACTTCCACAGACATTTTTTTTAAACGAAAGAAGAAGACATCTGGTTCCAGTGTACTGATCTTCTGGAACTGTTTCCCCCATTATCTGACAGAACTCGGAGGTAAAAAGCCAGTACTCTGGGAGTTCGACAAACGCTCAAAATCTCATCGACTGTAGAAATCATTTGACGATCAGGTAAGATACGCATGGTTACTTGCCCTCACGGTACTCATAAATAATAAACACACACACACACACACATTTAAATAGTACAATGAAGAGTATATGATAGGAGGAGAGAGCTTTGTGGGGGAGGGGAGAGGGTGTGAGGAAAACAGTAGCCTTATTTACGTATATTGTATTGTTGAAATAAAGACTAACTTCCCTTATTTCTTAGGGTAATAACGTGTAACATCCCTTATTTCTTAGGGTAATAACGTGTAACATCCCTTTTTTCTTAGGGTAATAACGTGTAACATCCCTTATTTCTTAGGGTAATAACGTGTAACATCCCTTATTTCTTAGGTAATAACGTGTAACATCCCTTATTTCTTAGGGTAATAACATGTAACATCCCTTAGTTCTTAGAGAAATAAAGAGTAACACCCCTTGTTATTAAAGAAATAAAGAGTAGCACCCTTAAGTTCTTAGAAAGATATGTGTGAGTCACTGGAGCAGTGTTGACCTAACGGGACTGACTCGTCGTCTGTTGTGACTCCCGTGTGGTGTTTGACCTTTGTTTTGATGTGTGGTGTTTGGCATTTGTTTTTGATGTGTTGTATTGGGTATTTGTTTTTTATGTGTGGTGTTGGGCCTTTGTTATTTGATGTATGGTGTTGGGTATTTGTTATTTGATGTGTGGTGTTGGGCATTTGTTATTTGATGTGTGGAGTTGGGCCTTTGTTTTGATGTGTGGTGTTGGGTATTTGTTTTGATGTGTGGTGTTGGGCATTTGTTTTGAAGTGTGGTGTTGGGCATTTGTTTTGAAGTGTGGTGTTGGGCATTTGTTTTGAAGTGTGTTGTTGGGCATTTGTTTTGATGTGTGGTGTTGGGCCTTTGTTTTGATGTGTGGTGTTGGGCATTTGTTTTGAAGTGTGGTGTTGGGCATTTGTTTTGAAGTGTGGTGTTGGGCATTTGTTTTGAAGTGTGGTGTTGGGCATTTGTTATTTGATGTGTGGTGTTGGGCCTTTGTTATTTGATGTATGGTGTTGGGTATTTGTTATTTGATGTGTGGTGTTGGGCATTTGTTATTTGATGTGTGGTGTTGGGCCTTTGTTTTGAAGTGTGGTGTTGGGCATTTGTTTTGAAGTGTGGTGTTGGGCATTTGTTTTGAAGTGTGGTGTTGGGCATTTGTTATTTGATGTGTGGTGTTGGGCCTTTGTTATTTGATGTGTGGTGTTGGGCATTTGTTTTGATGTGTGGTGTTGGGCATTTGTTTTTGATTTGTGTTTTGGTCATTTGTTATTTTTTGTATGGTGTTGGGCATTTGTTATTTGATGTGTGGTGTTGGGCATTTGTTATTTGATGTGTGGTGTTGGGCATTTGTTATTCGGTGTGTGATGGTGGGTATTTGTTTTGATGGGGTGGAGTTTGATAGTGTAAAACAGAAATGAGTACGAATTATAATCTGCCATGCATACACATTGCTTGTGTATTAGTGATGGAGAAAGGATTGGACGATTGCATTCACTTAACTGGTTTATTTGTGATGGGAGGCATACATCTACCTGGTGTATTTGTGATGGGATGCATACATATACCTGGTGTATTTGTGATGGGATGCATACACCTACCTGGTGCATTTGTGATGGGTGCATAAATCTACCTGGTGTATTTGTGATGGGGTAATTACACTTACCTCACGTTAGTCTTATATGTCGGAATATGTAGGTTTTAAAAATAAGCAGATGCTGTAAAAAGTATCATATTTTTTTTAAATACACACTGCATTTTTAACCGAATGGGAATGTATTTTGTGTAGGCTAGAAAGTTATTTTTTTAATATATAAATGTGCAATAAATATTTTCCCACAGTTTTTACTACCTTTTATAGGTCACGTTTACCACATTCTAAAATGGTGTCGGAGATCGGCGCAAATATTAGGACCAATGCACTTTGAGTCATAATCGACGAATTTAATTTTGAAACAAATACTATAAACTGATGCACAAATGAATAGCGTTTAGTAAAAGTTACACGTTTTCTCCTAAATTTCAAAATTTCCCCTGTAAAAAGTAGTTCACATATGTTAAAACAGTTCTGTATTCATCCCTCTAATCTTAAGCGGCGACAACAAATGTGTAATGATATCTGAATCTGTATATGTTCCAGAATTCTAACATAATTAATACGAACTAGCTGTAACCTGCAAAACCTTTGCATAGAGTTGTATTCAGTAGGCTAGGTTACTTCGGACAGATCCGATTTTTTCAAGATTTGTATTACTATTGTTTTATTTTGACGATTTTAAACTGGAATATTGTTGTATTAATTCTTTACTTTCGATATAACGCAGAACCCACACCGCTATTATTTATAGAGATACTGTACATCCAAGTTGTAAAAAAGGTGTCGAAATGTCGTACCCACAGACAGGTATAGCGGGGGAATATTTCTTTATTTCCTCTGCAATCTAATATTACTGAATGACAAAGAAATGTATTGAAGCTGTTGTTGTTGTTGTTTACATTGTTTTTGTTTTTCCCTGTCTACCCGCCAAAATTGAACAGTAAAAAAAAACAGTTTTATTGCTCCTGTGACTCCGCGACTCAACGGAGCTCAACTTTGTTGCAGCTTATCGAAACGTATAACGGAGCCAATTTGTCTGTGTGTACGATTCTGTCTATTAGCCGTCTTATGCCGTCACAGACACTCCACCCTTATATTTTTCTTGTCTGTTTTGATAGCACAGAGTTTCTGTTTCACAAACACTCTGGTACACACATACATACACACACACATCACACACACACATCACACACACATCACACACACACACACTAGACATGTATAGTTTTTAAAAAAAAACAACTTGTGTATGTACAGCACTGACATGTGTAACATTTATGTTTAAACTCGTGAGTATTTTACCAACATAACCAATGCTGTGTAGTGCGTTGATTATTAAATGTCAACTCTTTGAGCTCCTCTGAATGGCATCTGTCAATGTGCAGTTCCCATGACACTTTTATTCAGATGTCATTGCGACATTTTTTTTACAGACAAAAAAAACATTTTTGGTTTTTATCCGGAAATCGCGTCAGCATAAACTCTTAAAGGGACGGGGCGGGGGGGGGATAGATTTTTTTCTTTTATAATAATTGTCATTTAGAATAACTTTCAAATGTCACCAGACCAAATGTGCTTTAGACGAGGTTAGTAGTATACATGTACTAGAGCGTCACACACAGCTCAGTTTTGTTATGTGTAATCATAAACTACAGAGCACTAGTACCTCATTTATAAAAACTGTGGACTCGAAAATACTGGCAGTATTATCATAAGTTATGGACCAGAAGCACTAGTACTGTAGTAGTACTACATTCTGAACCAGTAAGCTGTCATTTCAGTACCTGCAGTTGTTCAATCTAAATGGACTGGTCCAGTAGTTCAGTCTAAATTACTCTAAATGGACTGGTCCAGTAGTTCAGTCTAAATGTACTGATCCAGTAAATCCAGTAGTTCAGTCTGAATGTACTGGTCCAGTAGTTCAGTCTAACTCACCGAGTCTCTTGTCTTTATTTAAGTGTATACGGGAAGATGAACTGCCAGAATGAGAGGAAACGGGGGTATTGTTAGGGACATTTTCTTTTGTATTTTGTATTATTTTTTTTTTTGGAAATTTATTTTCTGGATTGAACAGTTTCCGCGAGACATTTTTAGTCTTGAATATGAAAAAAAGAAGAATTCAAAATTTGTATAGCATATCATTTAGGTTAAAATCAGTGGTGTGGTAATGCAATCTGTGTGTATGTATGTGAAGAAAAGAATAATATGAAACAGTGGTAGCCACGATGGTGGAGGCTATCCCTAAGAGATCAGCAGAAACAGCTTTACAAACTAGACAGCCCTAGAAAAAGCTTTACAAACTAGACAGCCCTAGAAAAAGCTTTACAAACTAGACAGCCCTAGAAACAGCTTTACAAACTAGACAGCCCTTGAAACAGCTTTACAAACTAGACAGTCCTAGAAACAGCTTTACAAACTAGACAGCCCTAGAAACAGTTTTACAAACTAGACAGCCCTAGATATTCTTGACCCCCCTACTGGAGGCCTGTGGACAAATGTAAGATTGAAGAGGAACAAATCCCCGCAGTGTCCTTGAAGTTAACCCCCCACCCCCCCCTACACACACACACCCTCCCGCACAGCGACAGTGAAACATGTTAAGGACAAAATTATTATGATGAATGAAAGATTTCTGCCAACATGTATTAACGTTGTAAATTATTATATTGATTTCTTCTTCATACATTTCTTGACCTTGTCAGTTAAAACTCACAGTCCATGAAACAGTCGGAAAAAAAATCCTTATCAGTGATTACTGACAACTTATGAACATTATTTGACAAAAATATAAATCACGGTGATTGATCAATCGACTACTCTCACCTCCGCTCCCATTCTGCCAATATACCATCTCCCAATATACCATCTGACAATATACCATCTCCCAATATACCATCACCCAATATAACATCTCCCAATATACCATCTCCCAATATACCATCTCCCAATATACCATCACCCAATATAACATCTCCCAATATAACATCTCCCAATATACCATCTCCTAATATACCATCTCCCAATATACCATCTGACAATATACCATCTCCCAATATACCATCTGACAATATACCATCTCCCAATATACCATCTCCCAATATACCATCTCCCAATATACCATCTCCCAATATATCATATCCCAGTATACCATCTCCCAATATATCATATCCCAGTATACCATCTCCCAATAACACAATTATACACACACACAATCTCCTCCGCCCCAACCTCCCACCCATCATTAGACTCGTTTATCAACAGATGTAAAGAAAGCATCAAATGAGCGGGTGCTGATAATAAAATGGCCGTCATTCTTCGATCGACGACATGGTGAAGGACATGTCACTACCCGTGTCACTCCCCTGCATATTGATGACGAAAATAGAGCGGGGCTGGTGTGGATGTGTGACAGACTTCTCCATCCAACCCCCTCCCCCCCCCCCATGGATTCTCAAGACTTTCCTCCCCCCCCCCTCCCCCGCGTAATACGGGCACGGCATCGTCACGACAAAGTTTGATCACATTAGCATAAAGTACGATTGGGGAATTGTGGGATTGGCTTTTTTTTTTTTGGAAGTGTGAAACAATGTATTCATGATTGTTATTGATGATTGGTTCACCGTTTTCTGTAATTATACAAACTGAGACTTTTGTTTGTCACTTATTTACATGTCTACATTGGGCAGACATATTTCTTTTAGCAGTTCTTTAACGTGTTTACACACGTTTCAAATAAAAAAAACAGACAGAATAAATGACGGAAGTTTAATCAGGCAGATAGACAGACAGACCAACCTACATAGTGAGAGATAGATAGATAGAATAGATGGATGGATGGATGGATGGATGTATGGATGGATAGATAGATAGATAGATAGATAGATAGATAGATAGATAGATAGATAGATAGATAGATAGATAGATAGATAGATAGATAGATAGATAGATAGATAGATAGATGGATGGATGGATGGATGAATGGATGGATATATTAAATCATTGGATTAGATGGATAAATTAGATGTATATATTAGATAAATAGATTAGATAGATGTAGTCAGGTAATAGTGACTGAGCATTGCCACCAATACACGCAGTTTGGTTACCTTTAGGTCTCATGTTATTTTTTTCCCCGCCAGGACACTACAATATAGTCATGAAATGTTTGATTTTATTCTCTTACTATTTTATTTTTACTTCACTGTATCATCATAATGAAGTCCTGGAAATAAATCATGATCAATACCGGATTATTTCTCCCATGTTTATTTATGTTTTTAATTACACTCCGGAAACTGGCCTGTCGGTCTACGTCACGTGGTCTCCGCATGTTTCATCTCATGTTCATCTCCCCTACACACACACACACACCCACACACACACACACATCTAGCCATCTATATGTACAGTTGTTGTTGTCATCAACTGATAGGGGGGGGGGGGTTGGATCTATAAGTAGAGTACAACTTTAGACCAAAGTAGATATTGTCGAATAAATCATTTTGGCTTTGACATGTGTAAAATCAAGGCAAACAGTGAAATTAATTTATTGCACTGCACCAAATATATATTTGTTCGTTACACGAGGACTTAGTTAAGGTAGCGCCGCGAAAATAAAATGTTGCTCACAGATAATTGCACTTTATGATGCTCACCGATGCTTGTCATCTTGCAAAGTATAATAATGTACATTGATACTATAGAGCGTGTGTAATACTGCTCAGTATTAATTTATTTTAATATGAACAGCGCTATTTAAGGCTGCATGGTAACGGATGGTCGTGCGACTGTCGACCTGAAGGTCCAGGGTTCGATCTATAGAACCAAGTGGTTTGTTTTCAGGCCAGGGTGAATGTTATGTCTCTCGTGGTGCCTCCATGGACATTGCACTATCGGGTATGGTGGGGATGAAAGAAGGGCACTACAAAAACCGTCACATTAGTTGTTTATAGGATGTAAGAGATCCTGTCCTTACAGAGACTTAATAAAAAGAAATGATATGTTTTTCGGGGGTGGCACTTGCTATACGTTACAGGTTCAAATCCCAGATTTTCAAGTCATCTAGGTATGTCTTGTATTGGTGCTGTCCTTACTGTAGACCCGTTAGTAGTTTACATAATCAATTTATACCACTCACCAATACAGGTACTGTAATAGTATATAATGTAGCAAGCACTTTGGTACACCAATAAAGTGCGCAAACAAATGGTGCATATCTATAATACGATGACTGCGCAATACAAATTTTGCAATATGACAAATTGTGCACTGAGTAAAATGTATGTTCAAAATCTTAATGCTGCGAAATATCACAGTGCACAATCGGATCATAATCCAATTGTCTAAGCCAGAGGTTTTCAACCTTTTTTTATGCTGCGGACCCCACAGACATTCCAAGCCCGGGTGGCGGACCCCCATAGCCAAACGCGTTCAGAATATGTCTTAAATTCTGCTAAACGATAGGCCTAGCCTAAGTTACGCGCAAAACATGTATAAGTCATTTCACATATAAAATAGCTATCTATCCAAAAAATGAATCACTGAGTATTTATTCTAATGGTATGTCTGTTACACAGTTTTCTGTTCAGTGGTAAGGCTGTGCCTGTTTTACACAACAGCACGATCTTATATTCGTCCTTTGCCGCTGTGAATCACGTCGTCGGTTGATATTATGTGAGGTGCTTGTTTCCCTTGTGCGACTGAACAATGTATGTGCACCTCGGCAGCGACTTGCAGAACAAAAAGTCTTTAACAACTTCACCTTCCCAGCAGTATCGAACATAGACCAACAATTGGGCTGCATTGGCAATGTCTGTACTTTCGTGGGGCTGAAATGGGATTCTGATATGCTGAAGGCGTGCAATCAGTTGGTCGGCAATTCGTCTGCTCACTGTGTTATCAGACAGTGGAATGGATTCAGTTTTTGACTGTATTCCTATCCTAGAACGACTTCGCACTTGTCGACTGCTGCCGGTATGATTCGCTCTTCTGCAATTGTGTGCTTTTTTTTTTTTTGGAACGCGCTATTCGCAATGTTGCTTGATCAGAATCTTCCAGGTTCTGGTCAGTTTTCCTCTTCACAAATTTATCCATGCTAAGCTTGGACAGTTTACTTTTACAAATATTGATAAACAAATGACGAACAACCGTTAGTATCGTTGACTCAAATCTCACAAGAGAAAAAATTACAAAGTTTCTGAGTAGAGAGGGTAAGAGGAGGTAATTATCTGTAAAAATATTTCACACTCTGATGACGAAAACTCACATTTTAAAATTAAATCGACTACTATGATAAAACAAATACAAATCTTATGAAATATTTCGAATTGCTTAAAAGCATTTTAAAAAAGTATTTGTCACATAAGCAAGTCACATAGGTTCATGGCTAGAATTTCGCACCGTTTCATCCATGCGTTAACGAAAAATCCATATTATCGCTCTGACCTACTTTCTTATTAAAAAATTACGAAAAATATACTTCTAACCTAAACAATCTGTGGTAGTCATTTTTAATTAACATGCAAAGTGTATACCAGCAATTTGATATCAAAAACTTTTGTCTAAGATTATTTCTAGGCCGATCTAGGTTTATAATAATTGTAACCACTGATTAACCAGACTATTTATCAACAATACACACGCTTGTGCAGTTCCGGATGTTTTAACAGTGATGTCAGAGCTCAGTAAGTAAGAAATATTGCCAAGATGACATGACTCAAGTACATCAAGTCACTGCACAAGTACATGTAGTATGGAGTCTAGTTCAGACTTCAGACAAAAATATAAGGAAATACCAGCAAAGTTTTCAGTTCTGCACATTGTTGTGTGCCTGAAACATGGGCATTGTTAGTATTTTTTGTTTAGCTAAAAGCTAACCAATCAACCAAACCAAGCAATACTTTATACCAGGCTTGCGGAGCCGGGAGCCGCTACTTTTTGCTGGAGCCGGAGCCGAAAAAATCTGGCGGCTCCACGGCTCCCAAATGCTTTTTTTTACAGCAGAATTTTTTTTTTTAGCTTTAAAATTCCAAATTTGTTTGATTGTTTGCCTCCTACAATTTGAAATGTTGTTATTTTTAGGAACGCCACAAAAGTAACAGCGTTAAAATGATAGCGTGCACGCACATCACCATAAGAATTCTTTAACGGGGAATCGTTTTGTGTTCGTTTTAAATCTTGTTTACCCTCCGAAATTTTTTTAATGGCATGTTATTTTGTTATATATAAAGTTAAAACAGTGTTATTTCATAGAATAATTGTATCAATCATTTAAAATAAATTTTTACTAAGACGACAAATAGAACGCGTCATTTCGTATTATTATTTGACTGCGAATCAGGCCCGTAGCGTGTGTGGGGGCCAGGGGGGCTTAGCCCCCCTTGCGTTTTGTCTGGCCCCCTCTGCTTATTTGCTCTACTTAGTAAAATGTATTACCTGCCCCCCCTGCTGTTAACATGAGGCCTGGCCCCTGTTGTAGAATGCCTGTCAGGCACGCAGAGGGGGCAGGGGGGTCATTGCCGGGGGCCCGCATCTGTAAGGGGGCCCGGCCGCCCCGAACATGTCAATTTTTTCACGACTTATTGTTTATTAAGGGGCCCGCAATGATGTCCTGCCCTGGGGCCCGCGATGACTCTCGGCGCCACTGCCTGCTTTAGAATTTTCACGCTACGGGGCTGTCGCAAATTTGTAATAGACTAAAAACAAAATGGTCGCCTTCTGTATTTAACAATTTTATTATAAACAGAATATCTGAAATAGAGTAGATAAATTTATAAGGCTGTGGCTATACGGACCCAGGCCCCAATAAAATCCGATTGTTATTCGGACCCGTGGCAAATATGCACTAAGCTTAGCTATATTTAAATATATTAGACGGAACCCGAAAAAATAATAATACAGAGTCCACTTAGTGGAACCCTAGACACTGAGTAACGATTAAATCATACAATTCAAACAATTATAAAAAGAACAATAATAAAGTTTATGTATAGCTAAGCTGAGTGCATATTTACCATGGGTCCGAATAAACATCAGACTTTATTGGGACGGGGTCCGTATAGAAATCGGAGTTTATTGGTACCCGGGTCCGAATAGTCACTTCGAATTTATAAATAATAAATATAAATACTGAAGTCTTTAAAATATTTTGAATAATGTATCATTTTACTATTTGCTAATTTGATCATTGAAATAACTTTTTATTACTTATGAAAATGGCGACTAGTGAAACCTCGGTCGAAAATAATGATATGATTCTGGATGCACTGAAATGGTTTGTTTTTAGTAAAACCGACATGCGTATATTTTTCAATTTCCTGACTATGGGGCAGCCTTGTAGCGTGAAAATTCTACAGCAGGGGCCAGGCATTCTACAGCAGGGGCAAGGCAATAGCAGGGGGGGCAGGTAATACATTTTACTAAGTAGAGCAAATAAGCAGAATGGGCCAGACAAAACGCAGGGGGCCCCGGCCGCTACGGGCCTGCTATGGGGGTGAACGCGACAAAATTCGCATAACTTTTTATCAGCGGCATATTTGCGTGGCGCAATTACAAAAGTTTTTGTCTCGTGTGATACTATCTTAATAGGGAGCCGGAGCCGGAGCCGTCAAATTTGTGGGAGCCGGAGCCGTAAAAAAATTTGGCGGCTCCGCAAGCCTGCTTTATACAAGAAAATTCACTAATTTCCTTGATTTTCCCACGGACCCCTTAGAGGCTGCTCGCGGACCCCCAGGGGTTCGCGGACCACAGGTTGAAAAACTCTGGTCTAAGCGACGAAATATCGCTGCATACAAATATTTCCTTTCTACACAGACACATTCTATTCTGACGAGATGAAGTGTAATGAAATGCGATTTAAATGTTATCACTTAAACGAGCAGAGCCGTGAGCCGTCATCACGTAAACGAGCAGAGCCGTCAGCCGTCATCACTTGGCGAGCCGCAAGGACGTGTTTGTGCGCGTGAAGACATCGCCAAACATAATGACGTCTTGTGCCGTGAGTGACGCCAGTCTTGGAACCTTGCTTGTCATTTTGGCGTGAACCTTACTTAAAAAGAGAAGATAACCTATCTGTTCACATCTGTCATCAGGATCTGTGTTTTAGCATGTTCTGCACTCTCTGCTGTTCATCCCCCTGGCCGAGCTGGCTTGCACGCACTGACAGATCGTTCACACCGTGTCTTTGAGGTTTATTTTTAGCTTTATTTATCTTGTTTTTGAAGCAATACCATTGCTCCAAAACTTAAACACAGCTTTTTATGAAGCAGTTTTTTTGAAGTCCTTGGTAAAAGTATGGCTATAATCGCTGCATTATTGATTGTTTACATATCGCTAGGGAATCACTTTGTTTACTCTTTAGAATAAATGTGTCTTGATAAATAAATACAAGACCAACATTCTGCTAGTTTGTTCACTGAGATCCTAAGTAGTTCATTCTGATAGTTTATTCATTCAGACTGTATCCAAATTGTTTATTAAGCTGAAGCTCATGTCTTTGGTGGATAGATGATTTATATAATTGTGAAGCATTTAATTTTCACACTTCTATTAGCACATGAACACAAACTGATAATTTGTTTCAAATCATTCTTGCGTCAATGAAAAAAATCCGTGGTCTTCAAAACATAAATATGGCGTATATGTTGTATAACTGATTACAATCTTAGCCTATTTACTTAGAGGTTCGCTCCCTTGGTAAAAAGTAACTATTTTTAGACAAAACAGAGCGATTGCTAATACACATAGATGGATCACAATACCAATACCTAAGTCAGGTAAATGATTATCCGCCCCTGGTGGGCCCCCAGGAACAGCTCCTGGCTACAGGTAGAAAACGAAAGCTGGCTTTGTTCGGGCATATCTCAAGCCAAAGTATCCAGAGCAAAGTTAAGACGCAGGTTGCCAAATGAGTGAGCGCGGAAGGAAGGCCGCACTGAAACGAAATGGACTGCGAGCTTTAAAGAATAGACTGGCCATAATATAGCGTCTTGAATCAAAATCACGTGATAGAGAGAGAGAGGAATGGAGAGACTTTACCACGAAAGTGTCCCTAAGGTCCCCCTCCCCTACATTTTAAATCCCCCCACCCCCGTCCATCGACAAAACATGTTAAGGGACAAACGATAACAAAATTTTATTTAATTTTATTAAAAAAAATGTTTTTTGTCAAAGCGGTTAATTTTGGATTTGTTCAATTTACCACAAAAAAAATATGGAGCAATCTGTGTGGTGAGTATTTATAGCCAAGGTGACTGTTACACACGGGGCCCCCACACCTGTGTGAAGAACGGGGCCATTTACTAGCTTATATATATATATATATATATATATATATAATTAGACATACATTATGGATGGAATAGATTCAAAGAGTACAATAGAGAGTTTCTATTGAGCTTCATATCCTCCAGCATCAGTTTTTGTGTATTTATAATGTAGCCAGTGGTTTTAAAAATGACCGGATGCATGTCTCAAGCTCCAACAATTTGTTTTTTAAATGAAAATAAAACATCACCTTATGTATTTTTTAGATTCAGTTTGTGCGTTTCTCGTTTCACTTAAATAAACTTACCAAAAAAATGGATGAATTATTTTATGTAAACAATGATGAATTATACTTTTTTACTTCTTTTATCGATGCTAAATACACAATAATGACGGCTTTCGGAAAAAAATGAATTTCCATAGACGATGCACATTGAGATGATGCACATTGTGTATAATTTATATTCTGTCATTTCGATGCATGAAATCGATATAGAACATTATATCTATGGCAAAATATGACAGGTAACTGTTGATGTTTTTTTTTTTTGTTTCCCTACACTGTTGTTGCCCTTGATGAACAGAATAAATACTGCATGCTGTGTGATGTGTACATGTAATGTAGTTAGCTGTGTGCACATTCAATGTAGTTAGCTGTG
>JAGDYQ010000007.1:5352316-5375798 GCA_021962125.1 Bulinus truncatus
TTCGAGAAATACATAAACTCTGTTAACCCTATAAATCAGAATCAAGAAGATGAACTTATTCCTCCACCAAACACGAAAAACGAAAGACCTTTTAGAAATTGGTTAGAATGATAATAACAAGGTTCGGTGTTTGTGTGTGAAGTGCCTGTAAGGATGAGATGAAATCTCTTAGATCCTATGAACCACTGATGGTACAGCTATTCTGGTGCCCTTCTTTCATCCCCGCCATAGTAGTGGAGGCACCACGTGACCAAGACCTGAACAATTTCCTCGCTGGAGATCGAACCAGGTACCTTCAGGTTGACAGTCAAGCGCATTACCGCACGACCATCCGTCCCCTCAACAAGGATCGGTAGCTTTAATAAAATTACTGACTGAAATAGTCAATATCTGTGACAAGCTGTGATCGTTGTCTGTAGGCACCAGACGTCACCAAGGTCACAAAAGTCACAAGTTACTTGAACCCCTCCAAACCGTTCTACTTATAACAATTTTGCTTTACGCATTTTTTTTCCTTGGTGTATTTTAACTTGACAGCGACATTACAAAAAATCTGGCTATTAAGAACAAATCCAGCTGTGTGCGTCTGCTAGTCGATTATTTCACTCATTTGAATTATGCTTGAGAAATGGTCCAGGATGTTGACCCCAATAATGTAAAGAATAATACAAAGACATGAATTACAATTGTTTTTTGTTAGTCCATACGAAAGACTTTGATGAAAAAAAAGAGATAAACTTTACTATACTTTTAAAGAACTGTGTTCAGGCTAATTTGGAAACATCACGCGATAGGAGAAACATCGTTAAAATAATTTCAATTTCGTAAAAATAAAAAAAAAAAAACTTTTCATTTTGGACAGAGAAGTTTTCGTGGTTTTTGAGACAACGTAAGAAAAAGTAGAATATAGGAGGGGGTGGGTTGGGTGGGGTGGGGCGATACACAACTAACGATGCATACTAAGGGCTACGTGTCAACCTGAACTATTGTTTGAAACATTGCAACCTACATTTTATTTAAAAAAAAGTTTGTCCAACAAATGTTTTAAATGGGGGATCCATTGAATACGTTAAAGAACGATCTTCCAGATAAATAAACAAAATGGTCCAGAAAATTACAAATCTGACAGATGCTTAATTGTTGTGTCTGCTTGTGTGTGTGTGTGTGCGCGCGCGCGTGTGTGCGAGAGAGAGAGAGAGAGAGAGAATATTTTCCAAGCCTTGTCATATGGTTTTATTATATACTAGCTGTGTACCCTGCAAACCTTTGCATTGAGTTATATTCCCTTAGGTTTGATCAGTAGGCTAGGTTATTTTTGGTTTCGGACAGATCCGCTTTTTTTTTCATGATTTTTATTACTATTGTTTACGTTTGACGATTTTAAACTGGAATACTGTTGTATTAATTCTTTACTTTCGATTTAACGCAGAGCCCACACAGCTATTATATATATATATATATATATATATATATATATATATATATATATATATATATGCTCAAATGTCTCGGCGCTCATCATGAACTATTCTGGTCGAAAAGCGAAACAGCAATAAAACAGAATAAAATGATCTATCTATTTTGTAAGGCTAGTAGCCGAAATCGAAAAACAGTTTGAAAGATGATAAAACTAGGCATCAATTAAAAATTATATTTTTTGGCGAAATAATTGTTGAAAAAAACAAAGAGCGATCAATGAATGAACTAATTATAGCTCGTAAAAAAAGATTTTTAAAATGTTTACTGACAAATGATTGATACAATGGGGCGTATCGCATTAGCATGGTTGGGTCTATCTAGGTCGGTGCATTTCTTTCTAAACTCATTAGCATGGTTGGGTCTATCTAGGTCGGTGCATTTTTTTTTTAAAATTCATTAGCATCCACGAAACATCATAGTTTAACTGTACATACTTCTGTCCATTCTTCCACTATATCACATGTCTGTTTATGTGTCTGTCTTCTTGACGACCATTTACGAAAAGGTTAGTTTATTTAGATTATTTACGATTGATAAAAAATAACAACAGCGACAATAAAATAAACAAAACCGATCCATGTTATTTATTAAGAAAGTCAAGTCAAGATTGGGAAAAAATATATATATATATAATTCTTTAAATTACCGTATTAAATTTACTTTTTTGACATTTTCATCATATGCACTGGAACGTTCATGTTTCTTTAAAAACCCTCAGGTTACGACGTTTCTAGGCCGCTGTTAAGGTTAGAAAATTTTGTATATATATATATATATATATATATATATATATATATATATATATATATATATATAAATTTTTATTTTAATAACATGTTTTTTTTTTTCATTTTTCTTCTCTGGCTGAACGAAAATCGGGCATAAAAAAAAAGACTTAAGAGAGGAGTGGGAGGGGTGAATTTGAGAGATAGTACAGAAGTGTCATCTGGTAGCCATGTTTGATTGTAATCTCTGTCATGTGCAGACAACTCGTCTAGTTAACCCGAGACAATCGACACTTGTCTCCTCCTTATTAAAGACCGCCGCGTTGATTAAAAGCTTATTGACAGTCACACAAAAGCAGGCGCAATTCCTCTTTGTTGTGTTGTTTCAAAATAAAGACAAAAATATCGGTTCATCAAACTATTTTATTTTGTTTATTTAAAAAAAAATGGCGGGAAATTTTTTTTTTGAAAAAAAGAGGAGCTTACCGCCAAACAACAGTTAACCAAGGAATGTCTATTATAAAATAGCGTTCTAGCCTTGCTCTTCTCTTTCATCCTAAAGTAGCAAACACACACATACATACAGACACACACACGCGCACACACACGCACACACAAAGTACTTTATTGTAAATTTAATGTCTGTGATCGGCCATTCACGAGACAGAGTACTTATTACTCTAACAAAGCAATGAGAATTAAAACTGTTCCCCTGGAGCCGGGCGACTGACTGTCACACTGGGGGTATCAAAGGGAAGGGGGTGGTGGGGGTGGTGGTGAGGATTTTTAGGAGAGGGTTAGGGTTTCTCTCGTGTGTGTGTGGGGGGGGGGAGGAGGAGCGGCGGAGTTGGCGTATGTGTAAAATATGTTATTATTTGTGTGTGTGTGTGTGTGTGTTTGAGTGTATGCTGAGCCTTGCAAAGGTTACCAGAGAACAACATGGACAAAACATATCTAGATTGTGAAGGATTTATTGAGAATTGAATTAAAACTTTGCTTTACAGAACATAATTCGTTCCAGAGAGAGAGAAAGAGAGAGAGAGAGAGAGAGAGAGAGAGAGAGAGAGAGAGAGAGAGAGAGAGAGAGCGAGAGAGAGAGAGAGAGCGAGAGAGAGAGAGAGACAGAGAGAAAGTGAGAGATTCGTAATCCTAAACACCCGTATACCAAATCTGATTTTCCCCTTAAGACAAAATGGAAGCTAGTATGCATAATATTTATGACCTTGTAATTTTTAATTCTATGAAGAGATCCAGTTTAATGATTGTGTATAAGACATTTGTTTGCTGGTGTCTGATTGGTCAACGTGATCTGTATATGAGTGTGGGGCGTTGACACGGAACCAATCACGTGACATTTGCTTTTGTCCTCTTTGTATTTATATATATATGTGTGTGTGTGTGTGTGTGTGTGTGTGTGTGTGTGTGTGTATTTTAATTCTACAATTCATTATTTCATTTTGTCTTAATCTAAAAGGCACCCTGGAATGTTTCCTTTTTTTTTCTGCGGACTATTCTCGGGACGCTAAATGTACTTTAATCCTTTTGGGTTTTGAATTGTCGAGCTGTTTGTGCCCTTACCCAGTGTTGCCTGACAGTTTTAAACCAAAAAAATTGTACGAAACCAACTTAAAAAAAAATAAAAAAAAGTAGCACAAAATAGCGCATACACTTTTGGCCTCTTATTTTTTTGTTTTTTTGCGTTACTTGTGAACTTTTTTTTTTATTATTGTATGGTGTCAAAAAGTAGCGAATTTGGCGACAAATTTATATAAAGAAGTTGACTGTTGAGAAGATGGGTGGGGGGGGGGGTGGGGGAGGGGGGAAGGTAGTGGTAGTGTCGTGAGTAATGACGGATGGCTACGACAGCTGGAGACAGTGCAAATAAAGGGGGAGAACAGCGTGAAGTCAGGGGGAGGTTAATACCATAATTACAGTTTGTCAAAGTGAATTTTTTTTTTTAGAACCATGTATCGAATAAAGAAACTAACTCATGCATAGACACCAGAGGTGTGCGGATCTTGAAATTTAGAGTCCGCGTCCGTCCGCGGATTTCTATCAATGATCCGCGTCCGCAGAATCTTACAACATTGGTCCGCAGTCAGTCCGCGCGTCCGCATTGCTGAAATTTAGCTGTTTAAATGACTTGAAATTTTTTATGGTAACGCTAAAGAAGATCCGCGTCAGTCCGCGAGTCCGCAACTTAACCATACGAAGTGTCCGCTGTCAGTCCGCGGATTCGGAAAAGTCTGCGGATCTGCGTCCGCAAGCGGACGCGTCCGCTGTCCGCTCATCTCTGATAGACACATATAGTGGATTATCATATTTATATATATATATATATATATATATATATATATATATATATATATATAGCGAATCACCATAGATACATGAAGAAGATCACCATAGAGAAATGTAGAGGATCACCACTGATACATAAAGATGATCACACATTCAAAGAGATTGGAAGACAAACACTCCGACGGACACATTCAGAAGTACAGAGGCAGACATTTTTTTTTTAAATGTACTTCCAACAATTTTTTTTTTAAATTGCCTGTCCAGCTTGGTTTTTAAAAGTAAACGCATTGCAGACGTCAAGACTTTTATTTGTGTATGTATATATTTGGTTGATACAGTTAACAACCCTTCTGCCCCTCCCCCACCCCCACCCCACCCTCCATTTCCCTAATCCCATTCCCATATGTAAGTATTGTTGTCAGTTATTAAATATCACGAGATGTGGAACGGATTCTTCTTTACGCTTCTCTTTCAATTTATTTTTAGAAATCACGTGACCATCACACGATCCTTTCAAAACAACACATTCGTGTTCTCTAATCCTGTAATTAAAAGGGCCGCACCGAGCAATGTGTGTGTGTGTATGTGTGTGTGTGTGTGTGTGTGTGTGCCCAAAAACAAACAAACTAAAGTGGAGAACATTGTGACATATTTAAATGTTGGAGGTCAGACATTTCGATGAATCACTTATAAACTAAACAACAACAACAAAAACAAACAAACAATAAACAAAAACAGCATCGACATTCTAAATGCAACCCCAGTTTTGAAAGTAAAGGAACCGCTAAAAAAAAAAACTACAATACTCATTTAGCGCATGAGTGTTGGTGTATGAGGATGTGTGTGCGTGTGTGTTTGCATTTCGCAAGAAATACATTTGCCAACAACAAAAGATTGTCATTGATATAATTAGACGCTGCAATGGCTAATGGGGGGCGGGGGGGGAGATATTACTGACGGTAGTTCGTGCCACTGTAGGCGTCATACACTACTACAATGTACCGCCACAGTGTACCACAGCAATGACCCACTACAATGTACCGCCACAGTGTACCACAGCAATGACCCACTACAATGTACCGCCACAGTGTACCACAGCAATGACCCACTACAATGTACCGCCACAGTGTACCACAGCAATGACCCACTACAATGTACCGCCACAGTGTACCACAGCAATGACCCACTACAATGTACCGCCACAGTGTACCACAGCAATGACCCACTACAATGTACCGCCACAGTGTACCACAGCAATGACCCACTACAATGTACCGCCACAGTGTACCACAGCAATGACCCACTACAATGTACCGCCACAGTGTACCACAGCAATGACCCACTACAATGTACCGCCACAGTGTACCACAGCAATGACCCACTACAATGTACCGCCACAGTGTACCACAGCAATGACCCACTACAATGTACCGCCACAGTGTACCACAGCAATGACCCACTACAATGTACCGCCACAGTGTACCACAGCAATGACCCACTACAATGTACCGCCACAGTGTACCACAGCAATGACCCACTACAATGTACCGCCACAGTGTACCACAGCAATGACCCACTACAATGTACCGCCACAGTGTACCACAGCAATGACCCACTACAATGTACCGCCACAGTGTACCACAGCAATGACCCACTACAATGTACTACTACAATGCACCACTACAACGCACCACAACACTGTAACAATATAATGTACCACTACAATGTCCCACTACAATGTACCACTACAATGAACCACTACAGTGTCCCACTACAATGTACCACTACAATGCACCGCTACACTGTACCACTACACTGTATGACTACACTGTACCACTACACTGTACCACTACAATGCACCTCTACAATGTACCACTACACTGTACCACTACAATGCACCACTACGATGCACCGCTACACTGTACCACTACAATGTACCACTACAATGTACTGACTAGCGACCTTGTACCAGCCGTCACGTTACACGTCAAAATAAACAACTGTCCAGCCGTTGGGTGGAATGATGTCATACCAGTTTGTTCTTGTTATTTAAAGGCAGGTTATTTCAGATCTCCATTACTTCTATCTAGTTCTAGGTGCAGAAGTAAATAAAGTACATCTAAAGTACGTACATACATACATATATAAATACATACAAACTTACATGTACACACATCAGAGCCGTACCTAGGGTGGGGGCAAGGGGGGTTCAAACTAGAAAGTCCACCCCGGGCCCCGGCTTCAGGGGGGCCTCCAAAATTGTTTTTACATTAAATATTAAGTTCATTATCTCATGTCATGATGTCGAATGTCAAAATGCAGGGGCCCCCAAATAGGCCAAGTTCCTCGGGCCCCCAAATCCCTTAAGTTCGGCATTGACACACATACATACAAGTATCTCCGATGGGGTCCACTTGTTTACTCCCTCCCCCCCCCCAATCCACCCTTGATGTAAAAAATTGAGAATAACAACACATTACAACAGAATAACAGCACATTACAACAGAATAACAGCACATTACAACAGAATAACAGCACATTACAACAGAATAACAGCACATTACAACAGAATAACAGCACATTACAACAGAATAACAGCACATTACAAAGAATAACAGCACATTACAACATAATAACAACACATTACAACATAATAACAACACATTGCAACATAATAATAACACATTACAACATAATAACAACACATTACAACAGAATAACAACACATTGCAACAGAATAATAACACATTACATTATCCCCTTTACCCTAAGACACCTACAGTATGTCATGAAGTGCAGACGAAGACCACCCCAACCCCCACCCAACCCCCTTTCCTTCCAACTTAAACATGACTATAAAAGGGCGTGTCCACCAGCCCCCCCTTGCCCCCCCCCCGCCCCGGTAATGTGCCGCGATGTCCGGGTCCCCACGTAAACGTGTTAATTGTTTCAAGCCATCGCCGTTAATGAACTCGGTGCCAGGGGACGACGACCGACCGTCTCCTGGTTATTCCTTGCTGACTCAACAGGTGATTTCAAAACACAGGATATTTAATGTACATATATGTGTGTGTGTGTGTGTGTGTATATATATATATATATATGTGTGTGTGTGTGTGTGTGGTAATAAATACAGCAACCAGGTTAAAATAGCATGACATTGGTAAGCCCATAACTTGTAGGACCATACAGAGACCTGCTCCTATGTTTTGTTTTCCTCTTTTTTTTTTTACCAGCTTTCTAAAAAAAAAAAAGGATTGAACCCCCCCCCCTCCCCGCCCCCGTCCCCACAGGCCCCCCTTACCATACGCCACCAGGTAATACCACGAGAAGGTCACGGCCTACTTTATTAAGTTACAACATTACTCTAGTCCGATACTCACTGATATATTGAAAGAGACATACATATATAAATATAAGCCCTAAGTACAAACATATTATGATGGTATAATTAATATAATGTAGTCTAAAATTGACATGCATTTCATACATATATTTAGTGTATTTCATAATATGTTTATTGTATTTCATAATATGTTTATCTTATTACATACATATGTTTATCTTATTACACACACATGTTAACTGTATTACATATATATGTTTACCGAGTAAGAAAATCACAACAGAAACATACAAAAACAAATGCGCAGAACTATTCAATTCAGCAAGCTTCGATCTCAAACATGAAATGATTTATTTATAAAACAGTCTGATATAACGTGGGACGGGTGGCCGAGTGATGTAGATACTCGACTGTCGACCTGATAGTCCTGGGTTCGATCCTCGGTGTGACCCATGTGGAATTTTTCCAGGTGAAAATGTGTTTCAAAATCGTCCCACAAGTCCACCCAGCTTTTAAATGGGTACCTGACTTTAAGTTGGGGAAGTAAAGGCGGCAGTAAAGGCGGCTGGGCGTTGTGCTAACCACACAATCCCTTCAAATGTCGAGGTTATAGAAACAGATGAATTCTACACTTCATCTGTCCCGATGGCCCGTCAGGGCTAAGGGAACTTTACTTTACTGATATAACAACGCGGTATTATTGGATACTTTACACAGATATTTGATTTTTACCGTTGAAACTCAACAAACAACAACACATTGCTTTTTAACAAGGGGCAAATATTTCAAGAGATATTTAAGAATATGTTAGGACAATCTTAGCATGAGATCTAATCGGAATTAAATGATTGAAAGGGGCACATTACTGCTGCGGGAGACCCCAAGACTGTTTACCTAGATTTCCTTTTGAAAATAGCCGCTCATTGAAATGTAGAATGAAGTACGCATTTATTATAACATGGGACCCTTTAACTCATGGGTGCCCCTATTTCCCCCGGGCGGGGGTCATACTTTAATTTTGCCCTACACAAAAATCTTAAAATTCTGTTTATGTTTAATTTTCATGAAAGCAAATCATACACAATCTACCCATAATTATGTCTACTGTCGATTGCGCAAATAAACTAGATGCATATTGATGTATATATAAAGTTCTGTTAGTTTTATAACCTATAAACCTGTCTATTGACTAACCTGTGTAATATTGACACACACATGTAACCTAAATGTCCACTTACCTGTAGATGGAAAAAAAAAGAACTGTGGAAGATAAAGCCGGTGTCTGGAGTGAAATTTCTCTCACTTCCGTTTGTTTTCACCTAACGTCCGAACTCAGTCAAGCACACACCCACACACACACACAAATACAGAAGCACGTGTGAAACGTAGAATCCCAGCAGATTATGCACGTGGTATGCTTTCTTTGACCAGACGATAATGATAAAATAACAATAGTCTCCCCTTGATTCAACCGAACAGGATTGTTTTCTTTGAAAGTTTTATAAACTAAACCGATTTATTTGTTAACATTATTATTATTATTTCAATGTAGATTGTTATTTTAAAAAATACAATTTTTTTTTCAGTCGGTTTAAGTTTTAACTTCTCTACTGATACAATATTTATACTTTTTTTTCCCATTCAAGTCCAAATAAATCTTCGGTATCGTAGAGTTTGACCCAATCAAACAGCGAAATGAAATCAGTTCTCGCCACAGTCCGCCTGTGTCGAATATCTCTCGCTGAACGTTGAGGGAGGAGAGAGAGGAGAGAGAGAGAGAGAGAGAGAGAGAGAGAGAGAGAGAGAAAGAGAGAGAGAGAGAGAGGGGGGAGAGAGAAGAGGTCGTGATGGCACCGTTCTCTAGCCAGGCCATAGGTTCTCACACCTTCTTTAACAACCACCACCACTCGTTCTTTACCCCATACATACAGGAATATGTGGCGAGTTCGCCTGTAATTACTTTCGATCTCATACCCTGTGTATGACATTGCAACAACAAATTGACACAACTTTATTTTTTTCCACTCTTGTCTTATAACATCGGGATGTAGAAATTCAATTTTGTTTCGCTCATCGCAAATTGTTTCAACATTTAAGAAATCGTTGTTTTTAACAATATAATTACATTTGTTGCCTCCGACCCATGGACCTAATCAAGGTTACTGTAGGTTATTTATTTTTTTTTTAAAAGACCTAATCTGTGAAATATAAAAAAGAAAATGTATTACATGTGAAATCTTCTAATGTCCATAAATAAAGAAAATGTATTACATGTGCAATCTTCTAATGTCCATAAATAAAGAAAATGTACTACATGGGAAATCTTCTAATGTCCACAAATAAAGAAAATGTATCACATGTGAAATCTTCTAATGTCCTACCACATATCACGTGATGTGCCTTTCTTTTATAAAGTTTTAGCGGTCAAAAAATAAAAGGAAACTTGTATTGATGAAGACAGCTGAGTTTTTGTTCAGAACCTAGAGCTGAAGCCTTGTTGACCTATTGCTTAATTCGGCCCTGCCCTTATTTGGCGGTGCCCCTTTACTTGTCTAGTGAATTATACCAGTTTAGGTCTAGCTATCATATACATTCGGACTAATGTGTTTTTTAAATCTAGAAACTTTCTACACACCTAGACACCTGTTAGCAGCTCTACTATTTTTACACTACAATTTTAAGAAAATCTTTGCATATTTTCCAAGTTGTCTTTCATCTATTTTTTTTAGCATTTTTAGAGCATTTTCGAAAAAAAATGCTCTATTGTTCCCGTTTTGTCTATCTGTCTGTCATCACCCTAGATCTCAACAACCATAAGTCCTAGACCCATGATGTATATATTATTTTGTAGGTCTTGGCCTGCCATGTGTACATCAAAAGTTCATTTCGCGACAGGACCTCTGAGGGCCGGGCTTGAGGGCTCCTAAGGGGCTTATATATTATATATACACCTTGTACGTTCAATAACCCATTCATTTGGTGCGAAATACTGCAGCACGTAGTTTCACCAAGATTTATTAAGAAACTCATCAAATGAAATAGTAAGCTTGTGTTCTGAGTTTAATTGAAAGTATCAGAGCTATGCAACAATTGACGGAGTTTTCGGACGATTAAATGACTCTAATTTCGAATGTTTTCAATTATGAGTCCTATTTCAGTAACCACAAACCACTTGTAGTTAGATTTAAGAGAAAATAATTTTGTTTTCAAATATAAGAAAACGTCTTTTCAATATCTTTTTTTCAGATATATGCATTACACAATAGAATTTATAGACATTTACAAAATTTACAAATATTTACTGAAAGATAGCATACGTACTGATACATAATACGAAAATGCTCTAACACGTCCTGTGTCCAGAATGGAACAGGCTTAATTGCTTGTTTTTTCCATATAACTTAAATTAATAATTATAGCTGAAAGTAATAAACAATGTAATTTTTTTTGAATTACTCTGAAATCCACAATTATTTTTTGAAATTACTTAGAAATTACTAGTCTTTTTTCTCCATTTGAAATCATTAACATTTCTGAATTAGATTTCTGGTTCAAATATGAAACAATATTAACTGAATTCATCGACACAGTTTTAACCTAAATGAATCCAGTTTTCTCTATCTGGAATATTTCTTTTAAAAGATACTTACTTGGGCAAGACGGGGTGACGTTGGGCTGGAAAGGGTTAGATTTGGCGGGACAGGATAATGTTGGGCTGGTCTTGGTCCTATTACTCCTTCCCACACGTTGGGGGATTTGTAGTCTAGGGTTCCCGTAGTGCCTACGTGGACATTGCAGGCTAGGGTTCCCGTAGTGCCTACGCGGACATTGCAGGCTAGGGTTCCCGTAGTGCCTACGTGGGGGGATTTGTAGTCTAGGGTTCCCGTAGTGCCTACGTGGACATTGCAGGCTAGGGTTCCCGTAGTGCCTACGTGGACATTGCAGGCTAGGGTTCCCGTAGTGCCTACGTGGACATTGCAGGCTAGGGTTCCCGTAGTGCCTACGTGGACATTGCAGGCTAGGGTTCCCGTAGTGCCTACGTGGACATTGCAGGATAGGGCTCCCGTAGTGCCTACATGGGCATTGCAGGCTAGGGTTCCCGTATTGCCTACATGGACATTGCAGGCTAGGGTTCCCGTATTGCCTACATGGACATTGCAGGCTAGGGTTCCCGCAGTGCCTACATGGCCATTGCAGGCTAGAATATGAGGAGTAAAGTAGAAAGAATACTAGTAAAAAAAAATGTCCGCACAGTGTTAATGCATGTTAGATAAAGTACTAAGAGATACCATCTCGTCTTTACTGGAACCTCACTGGACATGTCCCTCTGGGTACAGCTAGTCTAATAAAATAACACTAGCTGTACCCTGCAAAACCTTTGCATAGAGTTACATCCCCTTAGGCTTGATCGGTAGGCTAGGTTTTTTGGTTTCGGGCAGATCCGATTTTTTCATGATTGTATTTTAAACTGGAATACTGTTGTATTAATTCTTTACTTGCGATTGAACGCAGAACCCAAATCGCTTATATATATATATATATATATATATATATATATATATATATATATATTATCCTTATAAAATAAATGACATACGTCAACCTTAAAAAATGTACAACATCTATTGTATTACCATGTAGTGCTGAATTTAAACCAAATGTACAACATCTATTGCATTACCATGTAGTGGTGAATTTAAACCATACTTTGGTGTTATGGAAAGAATCCCGCAATTTTAATGAATTTAATTTTAGCTATATAATCTTCACTTACAGATCTCATGCAATCACAATTTCCAATGCACATTGAATGGATCTACATTTATTTCAGGAAGGAACGGATGGTCGTGCGATAAAACGCTCGACTGTCGAACCTGGGAGTCCCCTGTTTCGATCTCTAGCGAAAAACCAATGGATATATTTCATGTATACCATAAAGTCCACGCTTTATACCCCGTGCTGCCTCCATGACCTTTGCACTAACGACTATGGTGGGGGATGATGAAAGAAGGGCACCATAAAAAAATAAAAACCGTCCCATTAGTGGTTTATCCGATCCTTAAAAAAAATTTACACTTCACCACACACCAGCATTACAGACGGCCTTGACTTTCACTTTAAAAGATGCTGATGTCTACTTTCTAGACATAAAGTTCAGCCGCCATTAAATAAAGAAAAAAAGCAACAACAAAAAAAAAACAACGTATTTGGCTATTCACAAACGTTTTGTTCCTCTAGTCTAGTATATAAGACGTTGAACACTATTGAAAGAGGGGCGGGTGAGGGGGGAGGGAGGGCTATTTACACACTTTCTTTTTGTATTCCGTACGTAATAGATAATTCAAGATGTCACGGGGATGAGTAATTCAATTCCTTGTGTCACAGTGGAGATAACGTAACCTTTCTGGACTTAAAAAAAACGGTTGGGTGCAGTTTAACGGTTGGGTAGAATTTTTTTTTTCTATTCTTATTCCATTCTTTGTACGGACTAGACATGAGTAAACTCTTTGATGATTAAATTATTAGGTTAATGACGGGATAAAGGACTGGTGCGCATAGAATCGATAGTAATGGGGGGGGGGGTTTAATAGTGGATATGGAAGGAGTTTAAGAATTGGTGGTAGTGGTTTATGAATGGTAGTGGTTTACGAATATTAGTGGTTTAAGAATGGTAGTGGTTTACGAAATGGTAGTACTTTAAGAATGGGTGGTGGTGATGATTTAGTAACTGCTTGTGGTAATGGTTTAATAATTGGCAGTGGTTTAACTTTTAAGAATCGGTGGTAGTGGTTTAAAGAATTGATGGTGGTTTAAAAGAAGATGGTGGTTTAAAAGAAGATGGTGGTTTAAGAGAAGATGGTGGTTTAAGAGAAGATGGTGGTTTAAGAGAAGATGGTGGTTTAAGAGAAGATAGTGGTCTAAGGCGGTGGTACCTGTCTTAGAGAGGAAGTATTTGGTTTAGGAGGTGGTGGTGGTTGTAATAGATGAGTTGTTCTGAACTTAAATTGTTTATTGACTTGATGAGCAACAGGTGGGGGCTCTTAGAAGATTGTTTTCTGTGCGTTCCCGCTGCTTCACTCCACTATTCAGGTAGTTTGTGTTAAGTCTGGTAACAAGACGTTCTGCCATCTGCATATGGGGGGAAAAACAACAACAGTAGCAAAGATACATTTCAATATTCAAAATGGAATGATTTGTGACACACACAAACGTGACCCAGAACACGGAGGCTGATGGTTAAGTGAGAGGGTGGCGGTGAGGCTGTGATGGTCAAGTGATAGGGTGGCGGTGAGGCTGTGATGGTCAAGTGAGATGGGGGCGGTGAGGCTGTGATAGTCAAGTGAAATGGTGGCAGTGAGACTGTGATGATCAAGTGAGATGGTGGCGGTTAGGCTGTAATGGTCAAGTGAGATGGTGGCGGTGAGGTTGTGATGGTCAAGTGAGATGGTGGCTGTGAGACTGTGATGATCAAGTGAGATGGTGGCGGTGAGACTGTGATGGTCAAGTGAGATGGTGGTGGTGAGGCTGTGATGATCAAATGAGATGGTGGCGGTGAGGCTGTGATGGTCAAGTGAGATGGTGGCGGTGAGGCTGTGATGGTCAAGTGAGATGGTGGCGGTGAGACTGTGATGGTCAAGTAAGATGGTGGCGGTGAGGCTGTGATGGTCAAGTGAGATGGTGGCAGTGAGACTATGATGGCCAATGAGATGGTGGCAGTGAGACTATGATGGCCAATGAGATGGAGGCAGTTAGGCTATGATGGTCAAGTGAGATGGTGGCGGTGAGGCTGTGATGGTCAAGTGAGATGGAGGCGGTGAGGCTGTGATGGTCAAGTGAGATGGTGTCCGTTAAGTATGGTATCAGTCAAATTTTATTACATTTCGTAACGGGAATAGAACGTTATTTTTAAAGTCCGCCCTGAACGCGACTAACGCCAGTTGCGCTACTGTCTTTATTCCATTTTCATTTTAAAAATCATTTTTTTTTCTGAATGTATTTGTATGCAACCCCCCCCCCCCAACTTCTTAACCCCTTTTTTTTTGTGTGTTTCATATTTGTGGTTTTTTTTTTTTTGCACCAAGTTTTGTAAATATTTAGTGCTCACTCTATCACTGGTCGTGTCCAGTGACACTCCCCCCCCCCCCACCCCCTTTAGTTCTCTCGTCCCGCGTCACGTGAATCTCGGGGAAGTACGCCACTACAACAGCCATGGGTAAACAGTATATTGTTGAAGGGCGGAGACCCAGCCTTGACCTTTCAGACTCGCCTCTGTAAACAGCTGCGGAAGGCGGAGCCTGTGACTGGTAAAAAAAAAATTTGGTGTTGATGACTCCGTCGGTTGAGTCAGTGGATTTATTTCATTTGCACCTGCTGGTGTCTGATGACTCTGTCAATGTTGGGAAAAACAAACAAACAGAAAATAACGGGTGGGTGACCGGGGGGGGGGCGGGGAGAGAAAGGAGGGGAGGGAGGAATGTGGTCAATATTTTGTCTTAGGTTATGTTTTACATTTCTATGGACTACGTTTGGTCTAAACACAGTGCTAGAGCCATGGGCGGAGACTTAATATGGGAAAGAAGTGCAGATCAATCATACCCGTAGCGTGCGGGGGAGGGGGCAGGGGTCCGCCCCCCCTGCTTATTGGCCCTACTTAGTGAAATGTATTACCTGGCGCCACTAGCTAATGCCTGGCCCTTAAGGTACCCATTTTCACGCTACGGGGCTCAGATCAATCGATCCCCCTCGCGTGCTATCTATACAAGAACTTTCAGAAATATTTTAGAGCCCGAAGCTAAAGCACTTTCGCCCTTCCCCTCCCCCTCCCTTTTGGTCGAGATTTAATAAGAAATATAGTGTTATGTCTGAAGGGGCCATTAGTGAAGATGGGTCCCCTAAGGCTATAAAGTCTAGCTAATGACCTGAAATTCAGAAATTCTCCTCTGTGCGATACGGAGGCGCTCTGATCATGAGCTTGACATGCATGCCGAAGATTACGGGTTCAAACTAAGGCCTAACCAGTTGTTTTCCAGTGGTGCCTCCATAGTCACTGCACACTAGACGATAGTGAAAGGGGGACGGGTGGTGGAGGATATACAAACTGGAACCATGAAAAAATCTTACTAAACGCAAACTGACATACAATGTGACCTTAATTTGTAAATGTAAATATCCCAGTGGAAGATGAACTGTTAAGTAATCTTTGATAAGGAATTTCACTGGATCTATTCATCTATCTATCTATCTATCTATCTATCTATCCATCTATCTATCTATTCATCTATCTATATATCTATCTATCTATCTATCTATCTATCTATCTATCTATCTATCTATCTATCTATCTATCTATCTATCTATCTATCTATCTATCTATCTATCTATCTATCTATCTATATATCTATCATATCTATCTATTTATCTATCTAATTTATTTATCTGATTTATCGATCTATCTATCTATCTATCTATCTATTTATCTATCTATCCATTTATCTATCTATCTATCTATTTATTCTATCTATCTATCTATCTATCTATCTATCTATCTAATCTATCCATTTATCTTAATCTATCAATCTATCTATCTATCTATCTATCTATCTATCTATCTAATCTATTCTATCTATCTATCTATCAATCTATCTATCTATCTATCTATCATATCTATCTATCTATCTATCTATCTACCAGTCTGCACTTCAAATTATATTGATGATTCCAAATGAAATAAAAATATTTATACGCATGACAAATACGACAAAATATTGTTTTCATTTAAAAGACATTTACCTCACGACGTAAACATTTTTATAAACAAGCCGCTCATCACTACATGTGAGCCAATTATGCATTGGGTTGTACATGTACACGATATCATCACCTTTACATGTGCAAAAGTTTCAAAAAAAAAAAGAAAAATTACACAAGCGACCTTTGGCGTCCCACGCAAATAATCATAGACAATAGAATAAATAACCATGTTTCTTACATGTCGACTTTATGTGTAACCTTTGAAACCGGATCCGCTGAGTGCATTTGGGTAAATGAGTTGTTGACTAGCCCAGCCCACTCAATTTGAGAAGATCCACTCGCTCGCTCAGCCCCCTTACCCTTTCCGTACCCATCACCCTCTTCCAACTCCACCAGTAAGTTTTTTTGTTGTTGAAAATGTCGCCAAAATGGCACAATGCTTTACTTACTTAGGCGTTTGTTTTTTCGATCATTTAAATAATGCAACCAGGCAAACATTGTGATCTTTGTCACTAGGTTAGCTATCTTATGTTAAAATTGAGGCAGCTGAATCTATTTTTAGCCTGTTAATTGACTATCTGCCTTATCTTATTTACAATTAGTTTTTTTTTCTTCGAATACTTTTTGCTTGCCAAAAAAAAAAAAACACATACAGTTGACAAGGTCAGCACGTACCACGTAAAGTTCTAATTCTGGGGGGGGATGGGGAGTGAACATTTAAAGGTTATACCATTCAAACAACCCATCCAAGGAGAGGCTTTTGCAATTCTAATGAAAAAAAAAGTGACAGACTTTGATTTTTTACCTTTTAAAACCCCATTCACATGGACATTTTGTATTCCTCAATGAAAAAAGTAAAGAAAAGATTGGAAAAAAAAATCTTGATCTTTATATATAAGACATTTTTGTTTTAATTTGTGGCCTCAGTGAAATATCCTTTGGCCCTGCAATTACCACCAGGACATCATGACGACATGTGTCCGGCGTCCGGTCTACGACCAACGCCTCACCAAACCAAGGCCTAGGCTGCAATAACACCAGTTTGCAAAACAACATTAATTTACCGCAGTACTTAAAAGACCAGGTCTGCCAACTTTCCACCACATAGATATATCCATAAAAAAAAGACACCAGGTAAAACACCAGTTAAAATTGTTATCGTTTTAGTTTAAAACATAACTGAGTTGACACAGTCGGGTACCTAGCGTTAGGGGCGTCTAGAGGGGACTTCCATCAATTTTGCCCCATTCCCGTAGGGTAAGGTAGAATCCGCTTACGGATGACAGCAATACAAGTGCCGCCCGGGGTGGATCGTCCCTACAGACCCCACTAGGTCACGCCACTGAACCCAACAATAAAAAATAACAACTGGTTCTACCATCTCCGTTGGGGACAGATGGTCGTGCTGTAAAGCGCTCGACTGTCGACCTTAAGGTACCTGGTTCGATCTCCCGTTAGAACCAAGGACATTTTTAAGGTCTTTATGGCTCAAGTTCCCGATATATCTCCCGTGGTGTCTCCATGGCCATTGAACTATCGGCTATGGTGGGGATGAAAGAAGGGCACCATAAAAACCGTCTCATTAGTGGTTTATAGGATCTAAGAGATTTCATCTCATCCATACAGGCACATCACACACACCATCTCCGATACCCGTGTCGCCTCTGCTTCTTATTGTTCAACAGCTACAGAAAGTGACTCACTTGTGTTCGGCCTGTGACCTTTTACGAGACACATTTGATTGTCACCTCGTGAATACTGAGCACATTACGGTTATCCTTGTGCCCCACTCGGCTGATCTGAAAGTAAATATGAGTACAATAAAAAACAGACAGAAAAAGTAGGTTGTGGGAAATCCTGTTCACTGTTCGTCAGAAATAAATAACTTCTAAGTCAGGTACTTCATAAAATTAAAATAATAGATTTTTTGTAATTAACGCAGTTTTAATTTTAATCGCAAATTAAAAAAAAAAAAACAACAACAACGATAAATTAAAACAACAACAACGACAACAAACAAACAACTATTTTGTATGTTATTACCAAATTATTACGTTTTTGTTGTCTATAAATAGATCACATAGTTTTTAGTTCACGTTGTATTATTTAAAAAAAAAATAAATGGAATAGAAAAATATTAATCAAAATGAGAATTAAATATGATGAAAAACTAAAGCTTTTTTTTTCGTGACTAAATCTTTAACAGTGAAGAAACAATAAATAAAACAAATCAGTAATTGAAAAGATGGCTAAAAACTTTTATACTGAATGTAAAATATTCAGAAAAAAGAATTATATAAAAGATGTGGAGATTCAGAGACAGTGGATATTTTAGCAGATAATCAAAGTTGAAGGTGAATGGGCAACAAAGAAAAAAAAGTCAAAAGTGATAGAAACATGGGAGTGTGACACGAGAGAGAGAGAGAGAGAGAGAGAGAGAGAGAGAGAGAGAGAGAGAGAGAGAGAGAAGAGAGAGAGGGAGAGAGAGCAGAAAGACTACTATTTCGAGGACAGCTGTTTTATTATTTTTACAAAATAAATTTTTTTTTTTGTTAATGCCACAGTGAGAGGTCATAGGTCAAGGTATGAACTACAAGCAGAAGGCAGCAGGATAGTTGTATGACTTCAAAAAAGACGAACAGATGGTTTGACGTACAGCGAGCCAACAGTCCAAATTTTAATTATTATGATTTGTTTATTGTGCTGTGAAAAGGGAGGAAAGGGGGTCATTAAACTTGATTCTAGCAGTAGGACAGCCGGAACCAGGTTTAGTAGGACAGTCGGGCCCAGGTTTAGTAGGAGCAGCATTAAACCAGGTTTAGTAGGACAGCCGGAACCAGGTTTAGTAGGACAGCCGGAACCAGGTTTAGTAGTGACAAGTCGGGCCCAGGTTTAGCAGGTATACAGTCGGGCCCAGGTATAGCTTGGAACAGTCGGTACCCAGTGTTCATAGTAGGACAGCTTCGGAACCAGGTTTAGTAGGACAAATCGGAACCAGGTTTAGTAGGACAGTCGGGCCCAGGTTTAGCAGGACACAGTCGGGCCCAGGTTTAGTAGGGACAGTCGGGCCCAGGTTTAGTGAGAGACAGATGGACCCAGGTTTATAAATCGACACGAATTACAAGTATATAATTTCTATCAGAGATTAGTGATGGGATGATACCAATATTGTATTTTATCGATTCCAATACATCCGATACACGTTAGCAGGACCCTTCCATCGAACTCCGACCAAGCACAAAACAATCTGGAAAGATTACAAGAAATGACCGTACAGACCGCAAAAATTGAGTCATCAACTCACTATTGAAGTACATGTACTTCATTTCACTCAGCTATAGACACAATCCGAACATGTCACGATTACCTTTATAAAACATCATCTCCATCGAGTATCGATCCGGAGTACCGCGCGTGAAACATAATTCTGAAAACCTACTCGATACGATACTGTTTTTTGGTTTTAAAGCACTGTATGAGATTGCTCTGGTTTGATAGGAAGAAAACATGTTATGAGTAACACATGGGTATTATTTCTTATCAGAATGTTGACATCTTAGAGTCAATGAGCTATTCGAAAAAAAAATACTTTTTTATAGTGTAATTATTCTCAACCAATAGGGGAAGTAATTTTCTTAAACTATTTCTTTTTTTTTTTATAAACGATTGTTGTTTATAAACGATTGTTGTTTATAAACGATTGTTGTTTATAAAAGATTGTTGTTTATAAAAGATTGTTGTTTATAAAAGATTGTTGTTTATAAACAATTGTTGTTTATAAACGATTGTTGTTTATAAACGATTGTTGATTATCCACAATTGTCTTAATCTTTTTTTTTTAATGGAAAAAAAAATTGATTTTACTCATTGGTGGCTACTCATGAGGTGAAGAAGATACGTATTCCGGTTTTGAAATGTAGTGAAGTTACTGTATAAATAGCATAATCGTCATGGGCCGTCCAAGGACTTCAAGGGGGCCCCGGGCCCTTGCATCATAGTGGGTAAAAAGGGGGCCCTCACTAGAGATTGATTTGCAATCGTCCAGACGAATCCGCTATACACGTATCGCAATATGTAAAAGTCGGTATTCACATGTATACCATATTTTGCAATATGACTGGCTTCTTGACACATTTCCTATGTAGAACATGGGACTCTCCCACAAAAAAACGAATCATGTGGGTCTAGAGAAACTTTGGACCAATGTAGTCCGTGTCTTAATGTGCGTCTGGTAAAACTGTGGACCAATGTAGTCCTATGTCTTATTGTGTGTCTAACAAAATCCAGTGCACCAACAGTAATCTTGGCTCTATTGAATGTATGGTAAAACTGTGGACCAAAGTAGTTCTATGTCTTGATGTAAAAAGTGTCTAGTAAAACTGTGGACCAATGCAGTCCTATGTCTTATTGTGTGTCTAGTAAAACTGTGGACCAATGCAGTCCTGTGTCTTAATGTGTGTCCTAGTAAAACTGTGGACCAATGCAGGTCATATCTTATTGTGTCTAGTAAAACTGTGACACCAATGCATCCTGTCTTAGCTGTGTGTCTAGTAGGAAATTGTGGACCAATGCAGTCATGTCTTGCCCACAAATTGTGTCTAGTAAAACTGTGGACCAATGCAGTCCTGTCTTATTGTGTGTCTAGTAAAACTGAGGACCAATGCAGTCCTGTCTTATTGTGTCTAGTAAAACTGTGGACCAATAGCAGTCCTAGGTCCTCTTGTGTGTCTAGCCAAGTTTTTCTTTACCAAATCTTATCAATTAGACAATGTTGTGACTTTTTATATGTATGAAAAACGAGAAAAACAAAAACCATGGGCGTTGTCATCCCTGGTCTAAGAGATTGTTGTGATCTACATGCACTGGAGAACACGAACTGTGTTTCACTGAACGAAATGTGTTCCAAATACTTTCCAAATACTAAATCAATGCACAAAAGTGTGGTTTGTTCACCTGGACCTTTCCATGAACGTCTATGGGAACACCAGCACAAGTCTGTATAAACTTAACAGGTTATCGAAGGATCAGGTAATGAGATTTGAGCCCCCCCCCCCCCCATCAGTGTTGGTTCATACAAATAAAAAAAACAGCCCCCCAGAACTCCAGTCGAAACAATGTATTCTGTATTATCATAATTAGATACATACTGAGGCCTTGTCATTATATGTCGCCATAGGACATAGGCAAAAGTATCCAATGTGTCCCCATTGTCTCTATATATAATAATATCTCTGTATTCTCTATATGGATATTACCTCTGTATATACATTTTACAGATAAATTTCAATCAATGAATACGTGAAAATAATAAATTATGACTCGACTGTATCTATTTAAATTTGATATACATGTTGGGTAAGAAGGGTGGCATAGTCGCTATTAGGCTGTTGAAATGGGGGCCCTAGGTAAAGCATTTACAGAAACACTTGGGATGGGGGTCCTAGATAAAGCATTTACAGAAACACTTGGGATGGGGCCCCTAGATATAACATTTTAGAGAAAACGCTTTGACATTACTTTCTGGTTAAGGGGGGGGTCCTAGGTAAACATATTTGTTGGGAACTCTGATATCAGATGCGATAGAAATTAGATGTCCCATCCGCAGATACCTAGTTTGCCTGGGATTCTGTTTGTAATGTGGGTCCTAGGCAACGTCCTCCTTGTAATTCTCCGAGAATTTATGCGGCTACTCATATTTGCTGTGCTTCGCCATCCCCCCCCAAGCCTAACAGTACAAAGCCAACCTAAAACTGTTTTTATATCTTAATGTGAGTACTCACGCCTGGAGAGCATTTTGCGCGCACACGCCCACAACTATGAGTGGGAACACTGATCTCAGTCGTTTAAACGTCTTTGTCAGACTATTCTTGGTAAATTAGAGGAACCATGTCATCTCGCTCAGACATTCTTTTTCTTGAAACAAAATCATTAAGAACAATTGATGCTAATGTTTAGTGCTTTGATCCTTGATTATCTACTTGCGGCTTGAATTAGAGAATAAATAGTTCTCCCTTGAAATGCTAACCAAGATATTGCCATTGTTGTTATATATGTCTAGCTCTGATACAGAATAAAACATGGGATTTTGAGTCAATTATCAAATTCACTTGTATTTTGACGCAGACCAAACCATTAGCAGCTACATTCAAACAGCAGGCAACCACAACATTCGTACATCCATACTTTTGCACTTTCATACATTTATACGTTCAGACAATCATACCTTCATACATTCAAACATGAGTACTTGGTAATCACATAGTTTTTAGAAACTGTAAGAATAAAAAGTGCACATCAGGTTTAATTTTAAAACGGCCAAACCAGTGTCCCCATGACCCTGTTAAATAAAAAGAAATAGCAAAATAAGATTTGGTATCTGTATCACACTCGAAAAAACACTACAGTTCCAAACATTGTACATTTAGGAAAAACTTTATGAAATTATGATTAGTGTTCTCAGTGTTAAAAATTCTACACTTTCCGTCCACTGCAATCTTTATCTGTTAAGGACTCTGCACCGTCAGACCACACGTCCATCTGACAACCAGGGTTGCTAGCAGCTAATCTTAAATCACTTGCATCTAGTTTCGTTGTTGGTTAAATCTGGGGCCACTTACAGTCGGGGCTGCTGTTGGTTATTCTAAATATTCCACTTAAAGCTTGTATTCTTCGTTAAAGATCTTGTTTGTTTGCTGCTGCGGCCGTTGTTGGTTAATCTGGGGCTACTTACAGCTATGGTTGTTATGTTGGTTAATTCTGGGCAATTAAATGGCAGCTTTGCTGCGCAATGCTTGTTACACTTGGGGCCACTAAGGTTAGGGCTGTTGTTGGTTAATCTTGGGCCACTTACAATCATTTTTTTTAATGGTTATTCGGTACA
>JAGDYQ010000007.1:5376298-5461353 GCA_021962125.1 Bulinus truncatus
CATTAGCATGGTTGGGTCTATCTAGGTCGGTGCATTTCTTTCTACAAACTCATTAGCATGGTTGGGTCTATCTAGGTCGGTGCATTTTTTTTTTTTTTTTTTTTTTTTTTTTTTTTTTTTTTTTTTTTTTTTTTTTTTTTTTTTTTTAAAATTCATTAGCATCCACGAAACATCATAGTTTAACTGTACATACTTCTGTCCATTCTTCCACTATATCACATGTCTGTTTATGTGTCTGTCTTCTTGACGACCATTTGAAAAGGTTAGTTTATTTAGATTATTTACGATTGATAAAAAAATAACAACAGCGACAATAAAATAAACAAAACCACGATCCGTGTTATTTATTAAGAAAGTCAAATTAAGACAGGAAAAATATATATATATATAATTCTTTAAATTACCGTATTAAATTTACTTTTTGACATTTTTCATCATATGCGCATGGAACGTTCATGTTTCTTTAGAACCTATCAGGTTACGACGTTTCTAGGCCGCTGTTAAGGTTAGAAAATTTTGTATATATATATATATATATATATATATATATATATATATATATATATATATATATATAAATTTTAATTTTAATAACATGTTTTTTTTTTCATTTTTTTCTTCTCTGGCTGAACTGAAATCGGGCATAAAAACAAAAGACTTAAGAGAAGAAAAATTGGGAGCAAGGTGAATTTGAGAGATAGTATAGAAGTGTCATCTGGTAGCCATGTTTGATTGTAATCTCTGTCATGTGCAGACAACTCGTCTAGTTAACCCGAGACAATCCAGCCTTGTCTCCTCCTTATTAAAAGACCGCCGCGTTGATTAAAAGCAAATTGACAGTCACCAAAAGCAGGCGCAATTCCTCTTTGTTGTGTTGTTTCAAAAATAAAGACAAAAATATCGGTTCATCAAACTATTTTATTTTAGTTTATTTAAAAAAATGGCGGGAAATTTTTTTTTTGAAAAAAAAGAAGAGAGCTTACCGCCAAACAACAGTTAACCAAAGGATGTCTATTATAAAATAGCGTTCTAGCCTTGCTCTTCTCTTTCATCCTAAAAAAAAATGCACACACATACATACAGACATCACACACGCGCACACACACGCACACACAAAGTACTTTATTGTAAATTTGAAAATGTCTGTGATCGGCAATTCACGAGACAGAGTACTTATTACTCTAACAAAGCAATGAGAATTAAAACTGTTCCCCTGGAGCCGGGCGACTGACTGTCCCACTGGGGGTATCAAAGGGAAGGGGGTGGTGGGGGTGGTGGTGAGGATTTTTAGGAGGGTTAAGGGGAGTTTCTCTCGTGTGTGTGTGTGGGGGGGGGAGGAGGAGCGGCGGAGTTGGCGTATGTGTAAAATATGTTATTTGTTGTGTGTGTGTGTGTGTGTGTTTGAGTGTATGCTGAGCCTTGCAAAGGTTACCAGAGAAGTAACATGGACAAAACATATATCTAGATTGTGAAGGATTTATTGAGAAGTGAATTTAAAACTTTGCTTTACCTGAACATAATTCGTTCCAGAGAGAGAAAAAGAGAGAGAGAGAGAGAGAGAGAGAGAGAGAGAGAGAGATTGGGTTGTGAGAGAGCGAGAGAGAGAGAGAAAAAAAATGAGAGAGAGAGACAGAGAGAAAGTGAGAGATTCGTAATCCTAAACACCCGTATACCAAATCTGATTTTCCCCTTAAGACGGAAATGGAAGCTAGTATGCATAATATTTATGACCTTGTAATTTTTAATTCTATGAAGAGATCAGTTTAATGATTGTGTATAAGACATTTGTTTGCTGGTGTCTGATTGGTCAACATGGTCCCTGTATGAGTGTGGGGCGTTGACACGGAGGCAATGTCACATGGCATTTACTTTTGTCCTCTTTGTATTTATATATATATATATGTGTGTGTGTGTGTGTGTGTGTGTGTGTGTGTGTGTGTGTGTGTTTTAATTCTACAATTCATTTATTTCATTTTGTCTTAATCTAAGAGGTACCCTGGAATGTTTCCTTTTTTTTTCTGCGGACTGTCTCCAGGACGCTAATCTTGCTTCCCAATCACTTTTTGGGTTTTGAATTGTCGAGCTGTTGTGCCCCTTACACAGTGTTGCTGACAGTTTTAAACCCCCAAAAAATTGTAGAATAACCAAAAAAAAAATAAGAAAAAAGTAGCACAAAAATATTTTCAACCCACTTTTGGCCTCTTATTTTTGTTTTTTTTGCGTTACTTGTGAACTTTTTTTTTTTATTATTGTATGGTGTCAAAAAGTAGCGTAGGTGGCGACAAATTTATATTAAGTTGTTAGGTTTTTGAGAAAGATATAGGTGGGGGGTGGGGGAGGGGGGAAGGTAGTGGTGGTGTCGTGAGTAATGACGGATGGCTTAGGTAGCTAGGGGGCAATTTTAAAAATGAGGGAGAACTGGCGGGTAGTCAAGGGAGGTTAATACCATAATTACAGTTTGTCAAAGTGAATTTTTTTTTTAGAACCATGTATCGGATCAAGAAACTAACTCATGCATAGACACACCAGAGGTGTGCGGATCTTGAAATTTAGAGTCCGCGTCCGTCCGCGGATTTCTATCAATGATCCGCGTCCGCAGAATCTTACAACATTGGTCCCGCAGTCAGTTCCCGCGTGCACATTTTTGAAATTTAGCCATTTTTAAATGACAAGAAATTTTTTATGGTAACGCTAAAGAAGATCCGCGTCAGTCCGCGAGTCCGCAACCCAACCGCCCCGAAGTGTCCGCTGAATCCGCGGATTCGGGAAAAGTCTGCGGATCTCAAATCCGCAAGCTGGATGCCGTCCGCTGTCCGCTCATCTCTGATAGACACATATAGTGGATTATCATATTTATATATATATATATATATATATATATATATATATATATATTAAAAGTGGATCACCATAGATACATGAAGAAGATCACCATAGAGAAATGTAGAGGATCACCACTGATACATAAAAGATGATCACACATTCAAAGGGAATGGAAGACAAACACTCCGACGGAAACATTCAAAAGTACAGAGGCAGACATTTTTTTAAATGTACTTCCAGCAATTTTTTTTTACAAATTGCCTGTCAACTTGGTTTTTAAAAGTAAACTATTGCAGACGTCAAGATTTTTATTTGTGTATGTATATATTTGGTTGATACAGTTAACAACCCTTCTGCCCCTCCCCCACCCCCCACCCCACCCTCCATTTCCCTAATCCCCATTCCCATATGTAAGTATTATTTTCAGTTATTAAATATCACGAGATATTGGAACGGATTCTTCTTTAAACCCCTGCTCCACGTTTATTTTTTAAAATCATTGACCATCACACGATCCTTTCAAAACAACACATTCGTGTTCTCTAATCCTGTAATTAAAAAAGGGCCGCACCGAGCAATGTGTGTGTGTGTATATTCCCCCCCCCCCCTATTTATTGCCCAAAAACAAACAAACTAAAGTGGAGAACATTGTGACATATTTAAATGTTGGAGGTCAGACATTTCGATGAATCACTTATAAAATAGGCAGCAACAACTTAAAAAACAAACAAACAATAAACAAAAACAGCATCGACATTCTAAATGCAACCCCAGTTTTGAAAGTAAAGGAACCGCTAAAAAAAAAACTACAATAATGATTTAAACATGAGTGTTGGGTGTATGAAGATTTGTGTGCGTGTGTGTTTAAATTTATAAAGAAACCATTTGCCAACAACAAAAGTGTGTCATTGATATAGAACAGACGCTGCAATGGCTAATGGGGGGCGGGGGGGGAGATATTACTGACGGTAGTTCATGCCACTGTAGGCGTCTTACACTACTACAATGTACCGCCTGAGTGCTTCACAACAATGACCCACTACAATGTACCGCCACAGTGTACCACAGCAATGACCCACTACAATGTACCGCCACAGTGTACCAACAGCAATGAACCCACTACAATTGCATACGATGCCGCACATAGCAATGACCCACTACAATGTACCGCCACAGTGTACCACAGCAATGACCCACTACAATGTACCGCCACTGATGTACCACAGCAATGACCCACTACAATGTGCCGCCAAATGTACCACAGCAATGACCCACTACAATGTACCCGCCACAGTGTACCACAGCAATGACCCACTACAATGTGCCGCCACAGTGTACCTTGCAATGAATTACTACAATGTACCGCCACAGTGTACCACAGCAATGACCCACTACAATATGCCATACAGTGTACACAGCAATGACCCACTACCATTATGCCGCCACAGTGTACCACCTTAATGACCACGTATTGCCGCCGCAGTGTACCACAGCAATGACCACTACAATGTACCGCCACAGTGTACCACAGCAATGACCCACTACAATGTACCGCCACAGTGTACCACAGCAATGACCCGTGTACCGCCACAGTGTACCACAGCAATGACCGCACAATGTACCGCCACAGTGTACCGCAGCAATGACCCACTACAATGTACTACTACAATGCACCACTACAGCGCATACAACACTGTAACAATATAATGTACCACTACAATGTCCCACTACAATGTACCACTACGAACCACTACAGTGTCCCACTACAATGTACCACTACAATGCACCGCTACACTGTACCACTACACTGTATGACTACATGTACCACTACACTGTACCACTACAATGCACCTCTACAATGTACCACTACACTGTACCACTACAATGCACCACTACGATGCACCGCTACACTGTACCACTGCAGTATGCCACTACAATGTACTGACTAGCGACCTTGTACCAGCCGTCACGTTACACGTCAAAATAAACAACTGTCCAGCCGTTGGGTGGAATGATGTCCTCCCAGTTTGTTCTTGTTATTTAAAGGCAGGTTGTTTCAGATCTTCCATTACTTCTATCTAGTTCTAGGTGCAGAAACAAATTAATTACATCTAAAGTACGTACATACATACATATATAAATACATACAAACTTACATGTACACATCAGAGCCATGTAGAGGGTGGGGGCAGGGAGTTCAAGCAAGAAAGAGAATGCTTGTTTACCACTTGAGAGGGCCTCAAGAGTGTTTTTACATTAATATTAAGTTCAGTTATCATGTGTGATGTCAGATGTCAAAATGCAGGGGCCCAAATAGGCCAAGTTCCTCAGGCCCCAAATCGCCAAGTTCGGCATTGACACACATACATACAAGTATCTCCGATGGGATCACTTTTACTCCTCTGCCCCCAATCCACCCTTGATGTGAAAAAGTGAGAGCAACAACTACATTACAACTAGAATAACAGCACATTTAAACAGAATAACGGCACATTACAACAGAATAACAGCACATTACACAACAGAACCCAACAATACATTACAACAGAATAACAGCACATTACAACAGAATAACAGCACATTACAAAGAATAACAGCACATTACAACATAATAACAACACATTGCTTCACCAATAACAACACATTGCAACATAATAATAACACATTGCAACATAATAACAACACATTACAACAGGGAATAACAACACATTGCAACAGAATAATAACACATTACATTATCCCCTTTACCCTAAGACACCTACAGTATGTCATGAAGTGCAGACGAAGACCAATAACCTTCACCCCAGCCTTTGCTTCAACAAAAACATGACTATAAAAAGGAGGCGTGTCCACCAGCCCCCTTGCCCCCCCCGCCCCGGTAATGTGCCGCGGTCGTCGGGTCCCCACGTAAACGTGTTAATTGTTTCAAGCCATCGCCGTTAAATAGACTCGGTGCCAGGGGACGACGACCGACCGTCTCTGGTTGTTGCCACATGACTCAACAGGTGATTTCAAAACACAGGATATTTAATGTACATATAATGTGTGTGTGTGTGTGTGTATATATATATATATATATGTGTGTGTGTGTGTGTGTGTGTTTAATACAGCAACCAGGTTAAAATAGCATGACATTTGGTAAGCCCATAACTTGTAGGACCATACAGAGACCTGCTCCCTATGTTTTGTTTTCCTCTTTTTTTTTTACCAGCTTTCTAAAAAAAAAAAAGTTGAACCCCCCTCCCGCCCCCGTCCCCACAGGCCTCCCCTTACCATACGCCACCAGGTAATACCACGAGAAGGTCACGGCCTACTTTATTAAGTTACAACAGTACTCTAGTCCGATACTCAGTGATAATGATATGAAAGATACATACATATATAAATATAAGCCCTAAGTACAAACATATTATGATGGTATAATTAATATAATGTAGTCTAAAATTGACGTGCGTATTTCATACATATATTTAGTGTATTTCATAATATGTTTATTGTATTTCATAATATGTTTATCTTATTACATACATGTGGTTATCTTATTTGACACACATGTTAACTGTATTACATATATATATTTTACCGAGTAAAGAAAATAGCAGCAAACATACAAAAACAAATGCGCAGAACTATTCAATTCAGCAGCTTCGATCTCAAACATGAAATGATTTATTTATAAAACAGTCTGATATAACGTGGGACGGGTATTGGCCGAGTGATGTAGATACTCGACTGTCGACCTGATGATCCAAGGTTCGATCCTCGGTGTGACCCATGTGGAATTTTCCAGGTGAAAATGTGTTCAAAAAAATCCCACAAGTCCACCCAGCTTTTAAATGGGTGCCTGACTTTAAGTTGGGAAGTAAAGGCGGCAGTAAAGGCGGCTGGGCGTTGTGCTAACCACACAATCCCTTCAAATGTCGAGGTTATAGAAACAGATGAGATTCCGCACTTCATCTGTCCCGATGGCCACGTCGGGGCCTAAAGGAACTTTACTTTGTACTGATATAACAACGCAGTGAACGGATACTTTACACAGATATTTGATTTTTACCGTTGAAACTCAACAAGCAACACATTGCTTTTTAACAAAGAGTCAAATACCAAGAGATATTTAAGAATATGTTAGGACAATCTTAGCATGAGATCTAATCGGAATTAAATGATTGAAAGGGGCACATTACTGCTGCAGGAGACCCCAAGACTGTTTACCTAGATTTCCTTTTGAAAATAATAACTCATTGAAAAATAGAATGAAGTACGCATTTATTATAACATGGGACCCTTTAACTCATGGGTGCCCCTATTTCCCCCCGGGCGGAAATTCATACATTAATTTTGCCCTACACAAAAATCTTAAAATTCTGTTTATGTTTAATTTTTTCATGAAAGCAAATCATACACAATCTACCCATAATTATGTCTACTGTCGATTGCGCAAAATAAACTAGATGCATATTGATGTATATATAAAGTTCTGTTAGTTTTATAACCTATAAACCTGTCTGTTGAGTATTACCTGTGAAATATTGCAACACACATGTAACCTAAATGTCCACTTACTACAGAATGGAAAAAAAAAAGAACATGGAAGATTAAGCCAGGTATCACAGGTGGTGTTTCTCTCACTTCCGTTTGTTTTCACCTCAGAACTCAGTCAAGATCACACCCACACACACACACAAATACAGAAGCACGTGTGAAACGTAGGATCCCAGCAGATTATGCACGTGGTATGCTTTCTTTGACCAGACGATAATGATAAAATAACAATAGTCTCCCCTTGATTCAACCGAACAGGATTGTTTTCTTTGAAAGTTTTATAAACTAAACCGATTTATTTGTTAACATTATTATTATTATTAACTAGATTGTTGTGCAAAAAATACAATTTTTTTTTTCAGTCGGTTTAAGTTTTAACTTCTCTACTATTACAATATTTATACTTTTTTTTCCCATTCCAAGTCCAAATAAATCTTCGGTATCGTAGAGTTTGACCCAATCAAACATGAAATGGAAATCAGTTCTCGCCACAGTCCGCCTGTGTCGAATATCTCGCTGAACGTTGAGGAGGAGAGAGAGGGAGAGAGAGAGAGAGAGAGAGAGAGAGAGAGAGAGAAAGAGAGAGAGATTTTTAAAGGGAGAGAGAAGAGGTCGTAATGGCACCGTTCTCTAGCCAGGCCATAGGTTCTCACACCTTCTTTAACAACCACCACCGCTCGTTCTTTACCCCACTACATACAAGAATATGTGGCGAGTTCGCCTGTAATTACTTTCAGTCTCATACCCATGTATGACATTGCAACAACAAATTGACACAACTTTATTTTTTTTCCACTCTTGTCTTATAACATCGGGATGTAGAAATTCAATTTTTGTTTCGCTCATCGCAAATTGTTTCAACATTTAATCGTTGTTTTTAACAATATAATTACATTGCCTCCGACCCATGGACCTAATCAAGGTTACTGTAGGTTATAATTGTTTTTTTAAAAGACCTAATCTGAAATAAATATAAAAAAGAAAAAATATTACATGAGAATTTATCTAATGTCCATAAATAAAGAAAATGTATTACATGTACTGATATTTTCTAATGTCCATAAATAAAAAAAATACATGGGAAAATAACTAATGTTTACAAATAAAGAAAATGTATCTTCCCCCCCACATGTGAAATCTTCTAATGTCCTACCACATAATCACGTGATGTGCCTTTCTTTTATAAAGTTTTAGCAGTCAAAAAATAAAAGGGGCCTTGTATTGATGAAGACAGCTGAGTTTTTGTTCAGAACCTAGAGCTGAAGCCTTGTTGACCTATTGATTAATTTGGCCTTATTTGATGGTCCCACTTATTGTCTAAGTGGATTATACCAGTTTAGGTCTAGCTATCATATACATTCGGACTAATGTGTTTTTTAAATCTAGAAACTTTCTACACACCTAGACACCTGTTAGCAGCTCACCTTAAAATACACTACAATTTTAAGAAAATCTTTTGCATATTTTTCAAGTTGTCTTTCATCTATTTTTAGCATTTTTAGAGGCATTTTCCAAAAAAATGCTCTATTATTCCGTTTTGTCTATCTGTCCTGTCACCCTAGATCTCAACAACCATAAGTCCTAGACCCATGATGTATATATTATTTTGTAGGTCTTGGCCTGCCATGTGTACATCAAAAGTTCATTTCGCGACAGGACCTCTGAGGGCCGGGCTTCAGGGCTCCTAAGGGGCTTATATATTATATATACCTTTGTGATTCAATAACTTGTTCATTTGGTGCGAAATACTGCAGCACGTAGTTTTCACCAAGATTTATTAAGAAACTCATCAAATGAAATAGTAAGCTTGTGTTCTGAGTTGGTGAAAGTATCAGAGCTATGCAGCAATTGACGGGTTTCCGGACGATTAAATGACTCTAATTTCGAATGTTTTCAATTATGAGTCCCTATTTCAGTAACCACAAACCACTTGTAGTTAGATTTAAGAGAAAATAATTTTGTTTTCAAATATAAGAAAACGTCTTTTTCAATATCTTTTTTCAGATATATGCATTACACAATAGAATTTATAGACATTTACAAAATTTACAAATATTTACTGAAAGATAGCATACGTACTGATACATAATACGAAAATGCTCCTAACACGTCCTGTGTCCAGAATGGAACGACATTATTTGTTTTTTCCATATAACTTAAATTTCCAGTATAGCTGAAAGTAATAAACAATGTAATTTTTTTTGAATTATTACAAATCCACAATTATTTTTTGAAATTACTTAAGAAGTACTAGTCTTTTTTCTCCATTTGAAATCATTAACATTTCTGAATTAGATTTCTGGTTCAAATATGAAACAATATTAACTGAATTCATCGACACAGTTTTAACCCAATGAATCCAGGTTTCTCTATCTGGAATATTTCTTTTTAAAGATACTTACTTGGGCAAGACAGGGTGACGTTGGGCTGGAAAGGGTTAGATTTGGCGGGACAGGATAATGTTGGGCTGGTCTTGGTCCTATTTTACTCCTTCCCACACGTTGGGGGATTGTAGTTCTAGGGTTCCCGTAGTGCCTACGTGGTTATTTAAGGCTAGGGTTCCCGTAGTGGCTACGCGGACATTGCAGGCTAGGGTTCCCGTAGTGCCTCACGTGGGGGGATTGCAGGCTAGGGTTCCCGTGGTGCCTCGTGGACATTGCAGGCTAGGGTTCCCGTGGTGCCTGCGTGGACAGCATTACGAGCTAGGGTTCCGTAGTGCCTACGTGGACATTGCAGGCTAGGGTTCCCGTGGTGCCCTCGTGGACATTGCAGGATAAATGGGGGCTCCCGTGAACACCTACATGGGCATTGCAGGCTAGGGTTCCCGTATTGCCTACATGGACATTGCAGGCTAGGGTTCCCGTATTTTTTCTATGGACATTGCAGGCTGAGTTCCCGCAGTGCCTACATGGCCATTGCAGGCTAAATATGAGGAGTAAAGTAGAAGAATGTAGTAAAAAAATGTCCGCACAGTGTTAATGCATGTTAGATAAAATACTTTAGAGATGCCATCGTCTTTACTGGAACCTCACTGGACATGTCCCTCTGGGTACAGCCTAGTCCTAATAAAATAACACTAGCTGTACCCTGCAAAACTGTTGCATCAAGTTATATCCCCATAGGCTTGATCGGTGAGGCTAGGTTTTTTGGTTTCGGGCAGATCCGATTTTTTTCGCCGTTTGTATTTTAAACTGGAATACTGTTGTATTAATTCTTTACTTACGATTGAACTGGGAGTCCAGAATCGCTTAAATCATATATATATATATATATATATATATATATATATATATATATATATATTATCCTTATAAAATAAATGACATACGTCATGGCACCTTAAAAAATGCCCCCCCCCCCCCCCCCCCCCCCCCCCCCCCCCCCCCCCCCCCCCCCCCCCCCCCCCCCCCCCCCCCCCCCCCCCCCCCCCCCCCCAAATGTGCAACATCTATTGTTTTACCATGTAGTGCTGAATTTAAACCAAATGTACAACATCTATTGCATTACCATGTAGTGGTGAATTTAAACCATACTTTGGTGTTATGGAAAGAATCCCGCAATTTTAATGAATTTAATTTTGGCTATATAATCTTCACTTACAGATCTCATGCAATCACAATTTCCAATGCACATTGAATGGATCTACATTTATTTCAGGAAGGGACGAGGACGGTCGTGCGACTAAAACGCTCGACTGTCGAACCTAGGAGTCCCCTGTTTCGATCTCTAGCGAAAAACCAATGGATATATTTCATGTATACCATGAAGTCTTCACGCTTTATACCCCGTGCTGCCTCCATGACCTTTGCACTAACGACTATGGTGGGGGACTGATGAAAGAAGGGCATCCAAAAAATAAAAACCGTCCCATTAGTGGTTTATCCGATCCTTAAAAAAAAATTTACACTTCACCACACACCAGCATTACAGACGGCCTTGACTTTCACTTTAAAAGATGCTGATGTCTACTTTCTAGACATAAAGTTCAGCCGCCATTAAATAAAGAAAAAAAGCAACAACAAAAAAAAAACAACGTATTTGGCTATTCACAAACGTTTTGTTCCTCTAGTCTAGTATATAAGACGTTGAACACTATTGAAAGAGGGGCGGGTGAGGGGGGGGAGGGAGGGCTATTTACACACTTTCTTTTTGTATTCCGTACGTAAATAGATAATTCAAGATGTCACGGGGATGAGTAATTCAATTCCCCTTGTTGTCGCAGTGGAGATAACGTAACCTTTCTGGATTTAAAAAACGGTTGGGTGCAGTTTAACGGTTGGGTAGAATTTTTTTTTTCTATTCTTATTCCATTCTTTGTACGGAGTGACATGAGTAAACTCTTTGATGATTAAATTATTAGGTTAATGACGGGATAAAGGACTGGTGCGCATAGAATCGATAGTAATGGGGGGGGGGTTTAATAGTGGATATGGAAGGAGTTTAAGAATTGAGTGGTAGTGGTTTATGAATGGTAATGGTTTTACGAATATTAGTGGTTTAAGGATGGTAGTGGTTTACGAAATGGTAGTACTTTAAGAATGGAGTGGTGGTGATGATTTAGTAATGGCTACTTGTGGTAATGGTTTAATAATTGGCAGTGGTTTAACTTTTTTAAGAATCAGTGGTAGTGGTTTAAAGAATTGATGGTGGTTTTAAAAGAAGATGGTGGTTTAAAAGAAGATGGTGGTTTAAGAGAAGATGGTGGTTTAAGAGAAGATGGTGGTTTAAGAGAAGATGGTGGTTTAAGAGAAGATGGTGGTTTAAGGATCGTGGTCTAAAGTGGTGGTACCTGTCTTGAGAGGAAGTAGTTGGTTTAGGAGGTGGTGGTGGTTGTAATAGATGAGTTGTTCTGAACTTAAATTGTTTATTGACTTGATGAGCAACAGGTGGGGGCTCTTAGAAGATTGTTTTCTGTGCGTTCCCGCTGCTTCACTCCACTATTCAGGTAGTTTGTGTTAAGTCTGGTAACAAGACGTTCTGCCATCTGCATATGGGGGGAAAAACAACAACAGTAGCAAAGTATAGTTATTCAATATTCAAAATGGAATGATTTGTGACACACACAAACGTGACCCAGAACACGGAGGCTGATGGTTAAGTGAGAGGGTGGCTTGGTGAGGCTGTGATGGTCAAGTGATAGGGTGGCGGTGAGGCTGGTGATGGTCAAGTGAGATGGGGGCGATGAGGCTGTGATAGTCAAGTGAAATGGTGGCAGTGAGACTGTGATGATCAAGTGAGATGGTGGCGGTTAGGCTGTAATGGTCAGAGTTTTTTCAGAGATGGTGGCGGTGAGGTTGTGATGGTCAAGTGAGATGGTGGCTGTGAGACTGTGATGATCAAGTGAGATGGTGGCAGTGTGAGGACTGTGATGGTCAAGTGAGATGGTGGTGGTGAGGCTGTGATGATCAAATGAGATGGTGGCGGTGAGGCTGTGATGGTCAAGTGAGATGGTGGCGGTGAGGCTGTGATGGTCAAGTGAGATGGTGGTGAGACTGGTGATGGTCAAGTAAGATGGTGGCGGTGAAGGCTGTGATGGTCAAGTGAGATGGTGGCAGTGAGACTATGATGGCCAATGAGATGGTGGCAGTGAGACTATGATGGCCAATGAGATGAGATGGGCAGTTAGGCTATGATGGTCAAGTGAGATGGTGGCGGTGAGGCTGTGATGGTCAAGTGAGATGGAGGCGGTGAGGCTGTGATGGTCAAGTGAGATGGTGTCCGTTAAGTATGGTATCAGTCAAATTTTATTACATTTCGTAACGGGAATAGAACGTTATTTTTAAAGTCCGCCCTGAACGCGACTAACGCCAGTTGCGCTACTGTCTTTATTCCATTTTCATTTTAAAAATCATTTTTCTGAATGTATTTGTATGCACCCCCCCCCCAACTTCTTAACCCCTTTTTTTGTGTGTTTCATATTTGTGGTTTTTTTTTTTTTTTGCACCAAGTTTTGTAAATATTTAGTGCTCACTCTATCACTGGTCGTGTCCAGTGACACTCCCCCACCCCCCCCACCCCCTTTAGTTCTCTCGTCCCGCGTCACGTGAATCTCGGGGAAGTACGCCACTACAACAGCCATGGGTAAACAGTATATTGTTGAAGGGCGGAGACCCAGCCTTGACCTTTCAGACTCGCCTCTGTAAACAGCTGCGGAAGGCGGAGCCTGTGACTGGTAAAAAAAAAATTTGGTGTTGATGACTCCGTCGGTTGAGTCAGTGGATTTATTTCATTTGCACCTGCTGGTGTCTGATGACTCTGTCAATGTTGGGAAAAACAAACAAACAGAAAATAACGGGTGGGTGACCCGGGGGGGGGCGGGGAGAGAAAGGAGGGGAGGGAGGAATGTGGTCAATATTTTGTCTTAGGTTATGTTTTACATTTCTATGGACTACGTTTGGTCTAAACACAGTGCTAGAGCCATGGGCGGAGACTTAATATGGGAAAGAAGTGCAGATCAATCATACCCGTAGCGTGCGGGGGAGGGGGCAGGGGTCCGCCCCCCCTGCTTATTTGCTCTACTTAGTGAAATGTATTACCTGGCGCCACTGCTAATGCCTGGCCCTTGCTGTAAAATTTTCACGCTACGGGGCTCAGATCAATCGATCCCCCCCGCGTGCTATCTATACAAGAACTTTCAGAAATATTTTAGAGCCCGAAGCTAAAGTACTTTCGCCCTTCCCCTCCCCTCCCTTTAGGTCGAGATTTAATAAGAATTAGTATTATGTCTGAAGGGGCCATTGGTGAAGATGGGGGCCCTAGGCTAGGCCTAGTTGGCCTGACACTCAGAAATTCTCCTCTGTGTGATACGGAGGCGCTCTGATTGTGAGCTTGACATGCATGCTGAAGATTACGGGTTCAAACCCAGGCCTGACCAGTTGTTTTCCCGTGGTGCCTCCATAGTCACTGCATACTCGACGATAGTGAAAGGGGGATGGGTGGTGGGAGGGATATACAAACTGGAACTACGAAAAAATCTTACTAAACGCAAACTGACATACAATGTGACTCAATGTGTAAATGTAAATATCCCAGTGGAAGATGAACTGAAGAAATCTTTGACACGGAATTTCACTGGATCTATCTATCTATCTATCTATCTATCTATCTATCTATCTATCTATCTATCTATCTATCTATCTATCTATCTATCTATCTATCTATCTATCTATCTATCTATCTATCTATCTATCTATCTATCTAATCTATCTATCTATCTATCTATCTATCTATCTATCTATCTATCTATCTATCTATCTATCTATCTATCTATCTATCTATCTATCTATCTATCTATCTATCTATCTATCTATCTATCTATCTATCTATCTATCTATCTATCTATCTATATCTATCTATCTATCTATCTATCTATCTATCTATCTATCTATCTATCTATCTATCTATCTATCTATCTATCTATCTATCTATCTATCTATCTATCTATCTATCTATCTATCTATCTATCTATCTATCTATCTATCTATCTATCTATCTATCTATCTATCTATCTATCTATCTATATATTATTATTATTATTATTATTTTTTTTTTTTTTTTTTTTTTTTTTTTTTTTTTTTTTTTTTTTTTTTTTTTTTTTTCTTCTTCCCTATCAGTCTGTACTCAAATTATATTGATGACCAAATGAAATAAAAAATATTTATATGACAAATACGACAAAATATTATTTTCATTTAAAAGACATTTGCCTCACGATGTAAACATTTTTGTAAACAAGCCGTCTACTACGTGAGTCAATTATGCATTGGGTTGTACATGTACACATATCATCACTTACATGTGTACATTTAAAAAAAAAAGAAAATTACACAAGCGACCTTTGGCGTCCCACGCATTAATCATAAACAATAGAATAAATAACCATGTTTCTTACATGTCGACTTTATGTGTAACCTTTGAACCGGATCCGCTGTAGTACATTTGGGTCAATGAGTTTGTTGACTAGCCCTGCTCACTCTGAGAAGATCCACTCGCTCGCCCCCTTACCCCTTCCACCCATCACCCCCTTCCAACTCCACCAGTAAGTTTTTTTGTTGTTGAAAATGTCAAAATGGCCAATGCTTTACTTACTTAAGGTTGTTTTTTCGAGCATTTAAACAATGCAACCAGGCAAACATTGTGATCTTTGTCACTAGGTTAGGTATCTTATGTTAAAATTGCGCAGCTGAATCTATTTTTAGCCTGTTAATTGACTATTTGCCTTATCTTATTTAATTATGTTTTTTTTTCTTTGTGTCCTTTTTGCTTAAAAAAAAACACATACAGTTCAAAGGTCACCCATGTTCTAATTTTGGGGGGGGGGGATGGGGAGTGAATATTTAAAAGTTTACCATTCAAACAACCCATTCACATGAGGTTTTTTGTACTCAATAGAAAAAAGTGAATAATTTTGATTTTTACCTTTTAAAACCCATTCACATGGACATTTTGTATTCCTCAATGAAAAAAGTAAAGAAAAAGATTGGAAAAAAATCTTGATCTTTATATATAAGACATTTTTGTTTTAATTTGTGGCCTCAGTGAAATATCCTTTGGCCCTGCAATTACCACCAGGACATCATGACGACATGTGTCCGGCGTCCGGTCTACGACCAACGCCTCACCAAACCAAGGCCTAGGCTGCAATAACACCAGTTTGCAAAACAACATTAATTTACCGCAGTACTTAAAAGACCAGGTCTGCCAACTTTCCACCGCATAGATATATCCATAAAAAAAAGACACCAGGTAAAACACCAGTTAAAATTGTTATCGTTTTGGTTTTAAAACATAACTGGAGTTGACACAGTCAGGGTACCTAGCGTTAGGGGCGTCTAGAGGGGACTTCCATCAATTTGCCCCATTCTACCGTAGAGATGGGTAGAATCCGCTTACGGATGACAGCAATACAAGTGCCGCCCGGGGTGGATCGTCCCTACAGACCCACTAGGTCACGCCACTGAGCCCAACAATAAAGAAGAAGAAGAAAAATAACAACTGGTTCTATCCATCTCCGTTGGGGACAGATGGTCGTGCTGTAAAGCGCTCGATTTGTCGACCTTAAAATTTTACCTGGTTCGATCTCCCGTTAGAACCAAGGACATTTTTAAAGGTCTTTTGGCTCAAGTTCCCGGAGAATATATCTCCCGTGGTGTCTCCATGGCCATTGAACTATCGGCTATGGTGGGGATAGTGAAAGAAGGGCACCTATAAAAACCATCTCAATTAGTGGTTTATAGGATCTAAGAGATTTCATCTCATCCATACAGGCACATCACACACACCATCTCCGATACCCGTGTCGCCTCTGCTTCTTATTGTTCAACAGCTACAGAAAGTGACTCACTTGTGTTCGGCCTGTGACCTTTTACGAGACACATTTGATTGTCACCTCGTGAATACTGAGCACATTGCAGTTATCCTTGTGCCCTACCTCGGCTGATCTGAAAGTAAATATGAGTACAATAAAAAACAGACAGAAAGTAGGTTGTGGGAAATCCTGTTCACTGTTCGTCAGAAATAAATAACTTAAGTCAGGTACTTCATAAAATTAAAATAATAGATTTTTGTAATTAACGCAGTTTTAATTTTGTCGCAAATTAAAAAAAAAAAAAAAACAACAACAACGATAAATTAAAACAACAACAACGACAACAAACAAACAACTATTTTGTATGTTATTACCAAATTATTACGTTTTTGTTGTCTATAAATAGATCACATAGTTTTTAGTTCACGTTGTATTATTTAAAAAAAAAATAAATGGAATAAAAAAATATTAACCAAAATGAGAATAAAATATGACGGGAAAACTTAAGCTTTTTTTCGTGACTAAATCTTTAACAGTAAGAAACAATAAATAAAACAAATCAGTAATTGAAAAGATGGCTAAAAACTTTTATACTGAATGTAAAATATTCAGAAAAAGAATTATATAAAAGATGTGGAGATTCAGAGACAGTGGATATTTTAGCAGATAATCAAAGTTGAAGGTGAATGGGCAACAAAGAAAAAAAGTCAAAAGTGATAGAATGGGCGTGTGACACGAGAGAGAGAGAGAGAGAGAGAGAGAGAGAGAGAGAGAGAGAGAGAGAGAGAGAGAGAGAAGAGAAGAGAGGGAGAGAGAGTAGAAAGACTACTATTTCGAGGACAGCTGCTTTATTATTTTACAAATGTTTTTTTTTTAAGTTGGCCACAGTAGAGAGGTCATAGGTCAAGGTATGAACTACAAGCAGAAGGCAGCAGGATAGTTTGCGATCAAAAAAGACGAACAGATGGTTTGACGTACAGCGAGCCAACAGTCCAAATTTTAATTATTATGATTTGTTTATTGTGCTGTGAAAGGGGAGGAAAGGGGGTCATTGAACTTGATTCTAGCAGTAGGACAGCCGGAACCAGGTTTAGTAGGACAGTCGGGCCCAGGTTTAGTAGGACAGCCGGAACCAGGTTTAGTAGGACAGCCGGAACCAGGTTTAGTAGGACAGCCGGAACCAGGTTTAGTAGGACAGTCGGGCCCAGGTTTAGCAGGACAGTCGGGCCCAGGTTTAGCAGGACAGTCGGGCCCAGGTTTAGTAGGACAGCCGGAACCAGGTTTAGTAGGACAGCCGGAACCAGGTTTAGTAGGACAGTCGGGCCCAGGTTTAGCAGGACAGTCGGGCCCAGGTTTAGTAGGACAGTCGGGCCCAGGTTTAGTAGGACAGATGGACCCAGGTTTATAAATCGACACGAATTACAAGTATATAATTTCTATCAGAGATTAGTGATGGGATGATACCAATATTGTATTTTATCGATTCCAATACATCCGATACACGTTAGCAGGACCCTTCCATCGAACTCCGACCAAGCACAAAACAATCTGGAAAGATTACAAGAAATGACCGTACAGACCGCAAAAATTGAGTCATCAACTCACTATTGAAGTACATGTACTTCATTTCACTCAGCTATAGACACAATCCGAACATGTCACGATTACCTTTATAAAACATCATCTCCATCGAGTATCGATCCGGAGTAACGCGCGTGAAACATAATTCTGAAACTACTCGATACGATACTGTTTTTTGGTTTTAAAGCACTGTATGAGATTTGCCTGGTTTGATAGGAAGAAAACATGTTATGAGTAACATTGGGTATTATTTCTTACTCGGGCTGTTGGCATCTTAGAGCCAATGAGCTATTCGAAAAAAAAATACTTTTTTATAGGTGTAATTATTCTCAACCAATAGGGGAAGTAATTTTCTTAAACTATTTCTTTTTTTTTTTATAAACGATTGTTGTTTATAAACGATTGTTGTTTATAAACGATTGTTGTTTATAAAAGATTGTTGTTTATAAAAGATTGTTGTTTATAAAAGATTGTTGTTTATAAACAATTGTTGTTTATAAACGATTGTTGTTTATAAACGATTGTTGATTATCCACAATTGTCTTAATCTTTTTTTTTTAATGGAAAAAAAAATTGATCTTTACCATTGGTGGCTACTCATGAGGTGAAGAAGATACGCATTCCGGTTTTGAAATGTAGTGAAGTTACTGTATAAATAGCATAATCACCAGGGCCGTCCTAAGGACTTCAAAGGGGGCCCTGGGCCCTTGCATCATAAGGGTAAAAGGGGGCCCTCACTAGAGATTGATTTGCACTCGTCCAGACGAATCCGCTATACACGTATCGCAATATGTAAAAGTCGGCCTACATGTATACCATATTTTGTAATATGACTGGCTTCGACACATTTCTATGTAGAACATGGGACTCTCCCCACAAAAAAAACTATTCATGTGTGTCTAGTAAAACTTTGGACCAATGTAGTCCTGTCTTATTGTGTGTCTGGTAAAACTGTGGACCAATGTAGTCCTATGTCTTATTGTGTGTCTAGTAAAACTGTGGACCAATGTAGTCCTGTCTTATTGTGTGTCTGGTAAAACTGTGGACCAATGTAGTCCTATGTCTTATTGTGTGTCTAGTAAAACTGTGGACCAATGCAGTCCTATGTCTTATTGTGTGTCTAGTAAAACTGTGGACCAATGCAGTCCTGTGTCTTATTGTGTGTCTAGTAAAACTGTGGACCAATGCAGTCATGTCTTATTGTGTCTAGTAAAACTGTGGACCAATGCAGTCCTGTCTTATTGTGTGTCTAGTAAAACTGTGGACCAATGCAGTCCTGTCTTATTGTGTCTAGTAAAACTGTGGACCAATGCAGTCCTGTCTTATTGTGTGTCTAGTAAAACTGTGGACCAATGCAGTCCTGTCTTATTGTGTCTAGTAAAACTGTGGACCAATGCAGTCCTATGTCTTCTTGTGTGTCTAGCCAGTTTTCTTTACCAAATCTTATCAATTAGACAATGTTGTGACTTTTTATATGTATGAAAAACGAGAAAAACAAAAACCATGGGCGTTGTCATCCCTGGTCTAAGAGATTGTTGTGATCTACATGCACTGGAGAACACGAACTGTGTTTTCACTGAACGAAATGTGTTCCAAATACTTTCCAAATACTAAATCAATGCACAAAAGTGTGTTTGTTCACCTGGACCTTTCCATGAACGTCTATGGGTACACCAGCACAAGTCTGTATAAACTTAACAGGTTATCGAAGGATCAGGTAATGAGATTTGAGCCCCCCCCCCCCATCAGTGTTGGTTCATACAAATAAAAAAACAGCCCCCCCAGAACTCCAGTCGAAACAATGTATTCTGTATTATCATAATTAGATACATACTGAGGCTTTGTCATTATATGTCGCCATAGGACATAGGCAAAAGTATCCAATGTGTCCCCATTGTCTCTATATATAATAATATCTCTGTATTCTCTATATGGATATTACCTCTGTATATACATTTTACAGATAAATTTCAATCAATGAATACGTGAAAATAATAAATTATGACTGACTGTATTTATTTAAATTTGATATACATGTTGGGTAAGGGGGTGGCATAGTCGCTATTAGGCTGTTGAAATGGGGGCCCTAGGTAAAGCATTTACAGAAACACTTGGGATGGGGGTCCTAGATAAAGCATTTACAGAAACACTTGGGATGGGGGCCCTAGATAAAGCATTTAGAGAAACGCTTTGACATTACTTTCTGGTTAAGAGGGGGGGTCCTAGGTAAACATATTTGTTGGGAACTCTGATATCAGATGCGATAGAAATTAGATGTCCCATTCGCAGATACCTAGTTTGCCTGGGATTCTGTTTGTAATGTGGGTCCTAGGCAACGTCCTCTGTAATTCTCCGAGAATTTATGCGGCTACTCATATTTGCTGTGCTTCGCCATCCCCCCCCCCCCAAGCCTAACAGTACAAAGCCAACTAAAACTGTTTTTATATCTTAATGTGAGTACTCACGCCCGGAGAGCATTTTGCGCGCACACGCCCACAACTATGAGTGGGAACACTGATCTCAGTCGTTTAAACGTCTTTGTCAGACTATTCTTGGTAAATTAGAGGAACCATGTCATCTCGCTCAGACATTCTTTTTCTTGAAACAAAATCATTAAGAACAATTGATGCTAATGTTTAGTGCTTTGATCCTTGATTATCTACTTGCGGCTTGAATTAGAGAAGAAATAGTTCTTGCTTGAAATGTTATCCAAGATATTGCCATTGTTGTTATATATGTCTAGCTCTGATACAGAATAAACATGGGATTTTGAGTCAATTATCTAATTTACTTGTGTTTTGACGCAGACTAAACTATTAGTAGCTACATTCAAACAGCAGGCAACCACACATTCGTACATTCATACTTTTGCACTTTCATACATTCATACGTTCATACAATCATACCTTCATACATTCAAACATGAGTACTTGGTAATGCATGGTTTTTAGAAACTGAAAGAACAGTGGCCATCAGGTTTAATTTAAAACGTACAAACCAGTGTCCCCATGACCCCTGTTAAATAAAAAGAAATAAAAAATAAAATAATTTCTCTGTATCACACTGAAAAACACTCAAGGAACTAAACATTGTACATTTAGGAAAAAAAAATCTTTATGAAATTCTCCTGATTAGGTTTCAAAGTGTACCTTACACTTTCCGTTCACTTAAATCTTGGTCAGTTAAGGACTCTGCACCGCTTGACCACACGTCCATCTGACAACCAGGGTTGCTGTTGGTTAATCTTGGGCCACTTACAGCTAGGGTTGCTGTTGGTTAATCTTGGGCCACTTACAGCTAGGGTTGCTGTTGGTTAATCTTGGGCCACTTACAGCTAGGGTTGCTGTTGGTTAATCTTGGGCTACTTACAGCTATGGCTGTTGTTGGTTAATCTTGGGCCACTTACAGCTATGGTTGCTGTTGGTTAATCTTGGGCCACTTACAGCTATGGTTGCTGTTAGTTAATCTTGGGCCACTTACAGTTAGGGCTGTTGTTGGTTAATCTTGGGCCACTTACAATCAGGGTTTTTGTTGGTTATTCTTGTACAATCAGGGATTTAACTCGATAGTAGAGTTTTGGTTCGACAACTGGGCCACATATATACCTCTCTAGGCCATACATTTGATACTTGGTTCTATGTCACACATTTGATGCCAAGCTCTCGGCCGCATTTGATGCCAAGCTCTCGACCGCATTTGATACTAAGCTCTCGGCTCCACCTTTTATACTATGCTCTAGGCCCAGCGCAGTTAACTTAAATATAAGGTCGATTTTTAAAAAAATGTAATTGAAAAGTGTGTCTGCTTTATAGAGTCGCACGATATTCAATTCAGTTACACCCAGGACTCGATCTCCGGTGAGAACCAATGGATTTTTTGGGTCTCCCGTGGCGCCTCTATGTTCCTTGCCCTATAAAACTATAATAGGGATGAAATAAGGACACTGCGAAACTCGTGCCATTAATAGTTCATACAGGATTCAAAAGATAAACATCTCATCCTTGTAGGACTGAAACACTAAGGTCCCACCAATCTGAACGAAGAGTCGCATTGCAAGAGCAAGAGCATCATTTGACGCCCGTTGATCTAATGCATGCGGCTGCAAGAACATCATCTGGCCACCGTTCGTCTAGCACCTGCGGCACTAGTGAGCATGATTTTTTTTCAATCTATTGTTTACCTCCCTTTTGATTACTAAATTTTCATAAATGCAGTGTGGTGCGGCTGTGTAAAAAACCCGCAGTGCGGCTCTCATTGAACTCATTCGTGACCACCTCTGGTCTTGACCACTACAGGGGCAATCGGCCTTTTCCATTTCTGCAGCTTCGTTGAAGCTTTGGGCTGCAATGGCCATGGGGGATTGAATCGCCGGAATTCCAACCTGTAACATGTGCCTCGCCAGTCATACCCATGACGTCCTATGCTATATTAGAACAATGTCGCTGATAAACAATATTGTTAACCTAAAACTTCTGTGAACACACAGAAAAGTGTGTTTATTTTGTTGAGTTTCTGTCTGCACACGTGAGATCGGTTCCGATGTGTTTACAAATAAAACTTGTTCTTTGATGTACGGGTAAACACCCAGTTTGATGACAGACGTGATAACTGGCCAGGTAAGTTACAGGAATGTTTCACAAGATCAGAAATTTAAGACCTCCTACACCGTCTGGGGACAGGAGACGTTGAGGCGGGGTAATGTTGTTCTTGGTGTGGGCGTGGTACAGGCTGCTGGTCCGACACTCCAGTGTCGCCAATCGTCGGTGCCGGCTCAAGTCTCTTTACTGCCACCTGTTCTGTGACGCCCCTTTAAGGATGAGAATTCTTTATCTCTTAGATCCTAAAACCAATATATGGGATGGACTTAATAGTGCCATTCTTTCCTTCTCACCATAGCCGTTAGTGCAATGGCCATGGAGGTACTACGGGAACTTGGATGGAACTATAACCATGGCCTGAAAAATTCCACATTGGTTGTCACTGAAGATCGAACCCAGGTCGAGTATTCGCGCCTTTCTTATTTGCCATCAGCGCTGAGTAAATTTGGTGCGCACACATATTGCAAAGGAGCCCGTGTAGTTAAGTAGGCCTATGTACTGTTGCGCACACACATTTCTATTTCCTTCCAGAGTTGCACAGTGGATTTCGTTTGCCGCACAAAGACTAAGGTAAACTGGAGGAAACATAACACTCACCTCATCATGATTATAGCTCCTCATCGAGATGTAATAAAATGGTTCATCTTATATAATATTCATTATTATATGATATAATATTAATAAATTTCCAAAATGAGATAATCCACTCTGCAAAAGTCGATTAATTTCCCCAGAGTTATTAGTCTGTTTACTAATGAAGGAACATGAAATAAACGTCATAAGGTGCATCATAAATTGAAAATTTGTGATCTTAGAAATGATTTGATTTTCAAACTTTTTATTTTGTGTAAGTCGGTGACTTCACTAATGGCTACTGTACGGCACATTAGTTTCATTTACTCGACTCCAATAATGGCTACTGTCCGGCACATTAGTTTCATTTACTCGACTCCAATAATGGCAACTGTCCGGCACATTAGTTTCATTTACTTGACAATTGTACTTGGACCTGTGAAAGAAGATCTTCACTTTAGCGATTCTAATAAAATTAATTCCTACACAATTTACAATTTACGCATTAAGTTTATTGATATTGAATCGGAATTTACCGAAGTAAAAAAAAGTAATCCAAACAAAAAAAAAAGGGAAATTCCATTTCTTACATCATTTTGTTTTCCTTTTTGTATTTGTTTACATTTTCTATCATTTAGCATCCAAAATGTCAATCTCTCAAACTTTGAAGATGACAGATCATTAATTAGACGTATCGTTCCACAGTCGCGATATCACGGTATCGTAACGGTGTCTGACTGTATCCGTCAACGTCTTGTTGATTATGTCCATATAGGGGAAAATAAAAGGAATCAGCATCGATACCAAGTGTTAATCTAATACAATTAAAAAAAAAGAAAGAGTTCCGAGACAAAGTCACGTGAACAGCACGAGGTGAAGGAGGACCACGAGATGTCAAGGCGAGCCAGGATGGATGACGAGACGGCTACGGTGGGTTGTGTCTGATGATACATCCTGAATGTCTGAGCAAAAATTACTGTCTGGGCTGGTTCCGTTTCCGGAGAGTCCTATTGACCGATCTGTCGAAATTTGTTTTGATTTACCGAGCTGTTTACGACGGGGCGCTTACTACAAGTTCCTGTCAGCTGACCTCTGGCTACTACTGACCTACAACCTGTTACTATCAACTTACTACTAGCTATCGCCTGATTACTTCGTCTATCTTTTGACAATGTATCAGTCAGTTGCAGTCAGTTTCCTAGCCATACTATCAACTTACTACTAGCTATCGCCTGATTGCCTTGTCTATCTTTTGACAATGTATCAGTCAGTTGCAGTCAGTTTCCTAAACCATACTATCAACTTACTACTAGCTATCGCCATCTTAGTACTTCTAGCTGCCAATAATGTTTTAGTTAGCTGCAGCTAGTTTTCATTCTTGACCAGGCATAGTCAAAGTATGGTTATCGGGCCAAATGAAGCTCGTTATTCGGTTAGACCAGCCCCGCACCTATCATTATAAGTAAACTAGTTTATTACATTTTCTATGAACAATGCACCATTAAACATGAGCTCAATTCTAACGCAGACTGTTCAGAACTAGGTCTCCACAAGCTATTGACAGGCTTAATTATTCTAGCGGGTTCTCTGTCTATATAGAAAAGGGCGAATTAAATTTTTTTTTTAAAACTACACTACACCACTTTTTTTAAAAAAAAGATACATCAGTTAAACAATTATTATCGAAATGAAATGTCAGACCCAGATAAACGTGCCGTAGCCAGAGGACGTAACAATATCTCCTGTTTATAAGACCAACGCAATCTATATAAACATAATAAACATTGTGTAGTCGCTGAGATGGAGCCAGAGTTTATTACCTGCCTTCAACAGGTACCTGCCTTCAACAGGTACCTGCTAAACATGTTTCGGTCTACTAAACAAATCTTTCAAACTCTCACTGTCTGCTTATAATTGGCGATTTATTTTTAAAATCAGAAATAAATAATGTTTCATTTCTCATCCAGGTTTGTGGGTTGAACTTAAGAACAAGCTACTGTCAATCAACAACTTAAAAAATAGGATTAAACAAAAAACTACTAATAAAATAAAAATGAACATTTGACAACAATATACTTAGTGCACTCCAATAAAATAAAAATGAACATTTGACAATAATCTACATAAAATAAAAATGAACATTTGACAACAATCTACTTGGTGCACTCCAATAAAATAAAAATGAACATTTGACAACAATCTACTTGGTGCACTCCAATAAAATGTTTACGGTGGCCCTCTAAAAGTTTTTTAGGGGGTGGGCGCATTTATTTCTGGCACCCCTCGTGGCTCGGGATTCTCCGGCCCTATATCGATGCCACTGGCAATTATATTCTATTAGCATAGCTAGTGATGCCATTGGCAAGTATGTAGACGAGAGAAAGTCCAGGGAACATTTTGATGATAACACAGTAAGTTATCGAGTAGTTAGGATCAGGGTTTTTTTTGCCATGTAGCGCGCCGGATCTGCGATCCGGCACCTCTGAAATGCAACCCGGCACCTCTTATAGTTTTCTTCATTTGGTAAAAAGTTAAAAACTTCAGAGACCCACCACCTCTTATTGAAGAGACCCACCACCTCTTATTGAGCAAAAAAACCCCTGGTTAGGATATAAAAGAGTGTAAAAAACATACACATTAAAATAAGAAAGTTTCACGGAAGCCGACGTTATTGCCACATTAGCGTTGATCAATCACATTCTAAGTTATAACTTGCATTCTTTTGTTTCAAACCATAGCATGTCAGATTTTCATTGGAATAATCTTTGTTTACACCTTATAGAATTCTGCTCAGTGCAAAAAGACCAATAATCACAAAAGCAATATAGATGATGTATTTGTGTGAATGTGTGTGTTACAGAAGACTATAGTGCCATTGTCTGCAAACTGTGATTCACTTAAACGTAGTTTACCAGTACATTCTCAATTTATGCCAGTTGACCAATCATTCTCTTTTTTTATGCGAACACATTTTTTTTCCGACTCCCCCTCCCTCCACCCCGCCGTAGAAGGAAGACAAACGTAATTGTGGGTATGCTGGTAAGACAAACGTAATTGTGGGTATGCTGGTAAGACAAACGTAATTGTGGGTATGCTGGTAAGACAAACGTAATTGTGGGTATGCTGGTAAGACAAACGTAATTGTGGGTATGCTGGTAAGACAAACGTAATTGTGGGTATGCTGGTAAGACAAACGTAATTGTGGGTATGCTGGTAAGACAAACGTAATTGTGGGTATGCTGGTAAGACAAACGTAATTGTGGGTATGCTGGTAAGACAAACGTAATTGTGGGTATGCTGGTAAGACAAACGTAATTGTGGGTATGCTGGTAAGACAAACGTAATTGTGGGTATGCTGGTAAGACAAACGTAATTGTGGGTATGCTGGTAAGACAAACGTAATTGTGGGTATGCTGGTAAGACAAACGTAATTGTGAGTATGCTGGTAAGACAAACGTAATTGTGAGTATGCTGGTAAGACAAACGTAATTGTGAGTATGCTGGTAAGACAAACGTAATTGTGAGTATGCTGGTAAGACAAACGTAATTGTGAGTATGCTGGTAAGACAAACGTAATTGTGAGTATGCTGGTAAGACAAACGTAATTGTGAGTATGCTGGTAAGACAAACGTAATTGTGAGTATGCTGGTAAGACAAACGTAATTGTGTGTATGCTGGTAAGACAAACGTAATTGTGAGTATGCTGGTAAGACAAACGTAATTGTGAGTATGCTGGTAAGACAAACGTAATTGTGAGTATGCTGGTAAGACAAACGTAATTGTGAGTATGCTGGTAAGACAAACGTAATTGTGAGTATGCTGGTAAGACAAACGTAATTGTGAGTATGCTGGTAAGACAAACGTAATTGTGAGTATGCTGGTAAGACAAACGTAATTGTGAGTATGCTGGTAAGACAAACGTAATTGTGAGTATGCTGGTAAGACAAACGTAATTGTGAGTATGCTGGTAAGACAAACGTAATTGTGAGTATGCTGGTAAGACAAACGTAATTGTGAGTATGCTGGTAAGACAAACGTAATTGTGAGTATGCTGGTAACACAAACGTAATTGTGAGTATGCTGGTAAGACAAACGTAATTGTGAGTATGCTGGTAAGACAAACGTAATTGTGAGTATGCTGGTAAGACAAACGTAATTGTGAGTATGCTGGTAAGACAAACGTAATTGTGAGTATGCTGGTAAGACAAACGTAATTGTGAGTATGCTGGTAAGACAAACGTAATTGTGAGTATGCTGGTAAGACAAACGTAATTGTGAGTATGCTGGTAAGACAAACGTAATTGTGAGTATGCTGGTAAGACAAACGTAATTGTGAGTATGCTGGTAAGACAAACGTAATTGTGAGTATGCTGGTAAGACAAACGTAATTGTGTGTATGCTGGTAAGACAAACGTAATTGTGAGTATGCTGGTAAGACAAACGTAATTGTGAGTATGCTGGTAAGACAAACGTAATTGTGAGTATGCTGGTAAGACAAGCGTAATTGTGAGTATGCTGGTAAGACAAACGTAATTGTGAGTATGCTGGTAAGACAAACGTAATTGTGAGTATGCTGGTAAGACAAACGTAATTGTGAGTATGCTGGTAAGACAAACGTAATTGTGAGTATGCTGGTAAGACAAACGTAATTGTGAGTATGCTGGTAAGACAAACGTAATTGTGAGTATGCTGGTAAGACAAACGTAATTGTGAGTATGCTGGTAAGACAAACGTAATTGTGTGTATGCTGGTAAGACAAACGTAATTGTGAGTATGCTGGTAAGACAAACGTAATTGTGAGTATGCTGGTAAGACAAACGTAATTGTGAGTATGCTGGTAAGACAAACGTAATTGTGAGTATGCTGGTAAGACAAACGTAATTGTGAGTATGCTGGTAAGACAAACGTAATTGTGAGTATGCTGGTAAGACAAACGTAATTGTGAGTATGCTGGTAAGACAAACGTAATTGTGAGTATGCTGGTAAGACAAACGTAATTGTGAGTATGCTGGTAAGACAAACGTAATTGTGAGTATGCTGGTAAGACAAACGTAATTGTGAGTATGCTGGTAAGACAAACGTAATTGTGAGTATGCTGGTAAGACAAACGTAATTGTGAGTATGCTGGTAAGACAAACGTAATTGTGAGTATGCTGGTAAGACAAACGTAATTGTGAGTGTGCTTGTAAGACAAACGTAATTGTGAGTATGCTGGTAAGACAAACGTAATTGTGAGTGTGCTGGTAAGACAAACGTAATTGTGAGTGTGCTGGTAAGACAAACGTAATTGTGTGTATGCTGGTAAGACAAACGTAATTGTGAGTGTGCTGGTAAGACAAACGTAATTGTGACTATGCTGGTAAGACAAACGTAATTGTGAGTATGCTGGTAAGACAAACGTAATTGTGAGTATGCTGGTAGGACAAACGTAATTGTGAGTATGGTGGTAAGACAAACGTAATTGTGAGTATGCTGGTAAGATAAACGTAAATGTGAGTATGCTGGGAAGACAAACGTAACTGTGAGTATGCTGGGAAGACAAACGTAACTGTGAGTATGCTGGGAAGATAAACGTAATTGTGAGTATGCTGGGAAGATAAACGTAACTGTGAGTATGCTGGGAAGACATACGTAATTGTGAGTATGCTGGTAAGATAAACGTAATTGTGAGTATGCTGGGAAGACAAACGTAATTGTGAGTATGCTGGGAAGATAAACGTAATTGTGAGTATGCTGTTCAATTTCCACTAGTTTAAGAAACAACTCATTCTGAGTTGGAGCAGGTTGGACCAAACAAAGCAGCAAGGGGTCGTACTCTCTGAGTGGTTGTTTCATAAACTAAAAGAGAGGTCAGAGGTCAACTGTTTTTATTGAAACTCTGTCATTGGGGCACCAAGTAATTGCCCTCCCCCCCGCCCCCAACCCCATTTCTTTGAGAAACCTTTTCCCCCCAAGAATTTACTTTTGGAGTGGTGGTGGTGGTGTAGGGGGTGGGGGGAGGGAGGACGGGAATAGTGGCATGGCATTAAAGCGTGACCTAGATCTAGTTTTGAAATGATCCCAATAGTCCCGGCTTTCTAGGCTAAACCCTACCTGCAGACCAGAACGCAGAGAGAGAGAGAGAGAGAGAGAGTGAGAGAGAGAGAGAGAGAGAGAGAGAGAGAGAGAGAGACAGAGAGAGAGAGACAGAGAAAAGGAGAGAGAAAGGCGTTTATTGTCTGAAGCGCGCGATAAACAGACAAATAATTTATCTTATAAATTAGATTTTGGTGAATGAACCAAAAGGTGCTAGTAGTACCTTGTCAGGGCGTTATTCCTACTAGACCTGTACAAAGCCATGAACTCCCCAGACGTTTGGGTCGATTCTATACAAGGCCAATTTTAACGCTGCACGAACAAGTACGAGATTTGCGCACATATTTGTGTGTATATAGAATTAGCAATTTTTTTATAAGTTTGTTTTTAAAAAATAAATCTAGTCTCACTTTCTGTGGCTTTATTTATTTGTCTGTTTGTCAACAAATATTGTAAATCAATTTTTAGATCTGTTCTAATTTAGTGAGAGAGCTCAAATTCGGCATGAGAGTATTCTTTTTCTTTGAAATTTTGAGTTTGTCGTGTAGAATTACTAAAGGCTAATAACTTTTTCTAACCGTTTTCTTAATTAATAATGTTTTTAACGGGAGAAAAAATATTGAGGCTATGATTCATAATAATTTCACAGTACAGAAGTGTATAAAATAGTGACGTTTTACACAGTACAGAAGTGTTCAAAATAGTGACGTATTACACAGTACAGCAGTGTTCAAAATAGTGAAGTTTTACACAGTACAGAAGTGTTTAAAATAGTGAAGTATTTTTTAATCTTCAATAGACTAGCCGACTTGCCTTGTTAGGCTACTAAAATGTGAGAAAAAAAATTGCCTGCTTGATTCTATTAAAACTAAAAATAAAAATATAAAAATGAAATAAAAACAACTTAGCTACAAAAGTTTTGTTGAATATGAATTTAAACGTAAACATAAAAAAAATAAATTGCCTTAGATCATAAAACTATTTTTATAGATTATCATGGCTAAAGTTTAATAGCGTGGGTGAACACAATATACTAAACTACATATGTCTTTGAATTAGTTGAAAAAAATCTGTACTAATTCATTACTTGGTGAAACACACTATATCAAAATGTAAAGCAAACGAACTCGACAATACAAACAGTTTATGTTCACGATCAAAAGAAAGTATTTTTTTTTCACAGACATTAAAATGTAAATTTCATGTCACAGCGTTGAAGTTTGGAGGATAAATTTAGCAATGGAAGCGTTGAAGTTTGGAGGATAAATTTAGCAATGGAAGCGTTGAAGTTTGGAGGATAAATTTAGCAATGGAAGCGTTGAAGTTTGGAAGATAAATTTAGCAATGGAAGCGTTGAAGTTTGGAAGATAAATTTAGCAATGGAAGCGTTGAAGTTTGGAAGATAAATTTAGCAATGGAAGCGTTGAAGTTTGGAAGATAACTTTAGCAATGGAAGCGTTGAAGTTTGGAAGATAAATTTAGCAATGGAAGCGTTGAAGTTTGGAAGATAAATTTAGCAATGGAAGCGTTGAAGTTTGGAAGATAAATTTAGCAATGGAAGCGTTGAAGTTTGGAAGATAAATTTAGCAATGGAAGCATTGAAGTTTGGAAGATAAATTTAGCAATGGAAGCGTTGAAGTTTGGAAGATAAATTTAGCAATGGAAGCGTTGAAGTTTGGAAGATAACTTTAGCAATGGAAGCGTTGAAGTTTGGAAGATAAATTTAGCAATGGAAGCGTTGAAGTTTGGAAGATAACTTTAGCAATGGAAGCGTTGAAGTTTGGAAGATAAATTTAGCAATGGAAGCGGGTCACTTGAGGTGAAATGTGGAAAAGTTTGATTGAACTTCCTCAATGTTCAGTCACATTCTATCTATAGACCGTGGGGTCAGCAATACAGATTTTCTTTTTCGCCAACCGATCATAATCTGCCTCTGCTTTTTCTGTCTAATTTGCAAACAGAATCAGCTATCATGACCACCATCTCCATGAACACCATCTCCATGAACACCATCTCCATGACCACCATCTCCATGACCACCATCTCAATGAACATCTCCATGAACACCATCTCCATGACCACCCACCATCTCCATGAACACCATCGCCATGGTAATTGAGTACTTCTTTTGTTCATTGTAGACTATATATCTTATCAAAAATTGACAATACCAACACAATTAATTACTTAATAACATTCACCCTTAAAAAAAAGAGAGATATATACTTGTAGATATCTGGTTTACATAAATTGTATATTTCATATTTGTTTTTGTAGTTCTCTGTTAACGCATCTGAAACTCTCGTATTATTGTTTCATTCCATTTTAACTTCTATTACACCGTGTCACTCTGATCAACAACAGCATTAGTCCACAACGTACATTGGCAAGATGGTATCCGTCTTAGACTTACCGTGGTTTAATAAATACTGCTGTAAAAAAATATTTTTCATCAGAGGCGTACCTAGGGTAGGGGGGAGGGGGGCAAATTGAAAGTCCCCCCGGGCCCCAGCTTAAGGGGGCCCTAAAAATTTTTGTACATTAAATATTAAGTACATTGTCTCTTGTCATGGTGTCGAATGTCAAGAAGATTCCAGAATCTACCAGCGCCAAGAAACAGGTGAAGAAGATTCCAGAATCTATCAGCACCAAGAAACAGGTGAAGAAGATTCCAGAATCTACCAGCACCAAGAAACAGGTGAAGAAGATTCCATAATCTACCAGCACCAATAAACAGGTGAAGAAGATTCCAGAATCTACCAGCACAATTTTTTTTTTAAAACCCAACATCGACCAGTAAAGTTTATCAGTCACGTGATATTCATTCTCGTCACTGTATTAAGTCAATATCCGGTTGGGAAATGAAAAGTCGCTGTAAAGGTCAACATGGCGCTTAGTTCATTGCATGAGGCGGAGCCAGGGGTTGCGGTGGGGGGGGGGGTAGAGAGAAAAATATAACAGCGGTTCTCTAAACGTAGTGCTGCGAGACGTTTGTTTACAAACATAGGTTCAAAGGTCATGCGTTGTTAGGGGGGACGGTATGCTTTACATGTATACATACATATATATATATAAACCAAAGAAAACAAAAACAGATTGTCGCAGCAGAGATTTTTTTTTGTTTCCATTTACATTACTCGTTCACTACTGATATTTGAACATAGAGAGATCCCGGTTTACATCTCTGTGGGTCGTCTTGGATGGGGGAGGAGGGGAGGGGAATGTTGATTGGAGGTCTAAAGCGTAACGTTGGACATAAGTGTTTCATGTGGGTGGGTGTAGCATTCATGATTCCCTATATTCATACATATGGAGCTTTTTTAGAGCATTTTCGAAAAAAAAATGCTCTATTGTCCCCGTTTTTTCTGTCTGTCCGTCCGTCCGTCCGTCCGTCATCACCCTAGATCTCAACAACCATAAGTCCTAGACCCATGATGTATATATCATTTTGTAGGTCTTGGCCTGCCAAGAAATGACTTTTTTCCATTTCGCAATCTGACCTCTCAAGGCCGTAAAAGGGGCCTTAGTACCATTTTTTACTATATAAGCTATATTAATAAAGGAGCGCTATATCTCAGCAACTATAAGTCCTAGACCCATGATGTATATATCATTTTGTAGGTCTTGGCCTGTCATGTGTACATCAAAAGTTCATTTTGCGATAGGACCTCTTCAGGGCTCCTAAGGGGCTTATATATTATATATACACCTTGTACGTTCAATAGCCCGTTCATTTGGTGCGAAATACTGCAGCACGTAGTTTCACCAAGATTTATTAAGAAACTCATCAAATGAAATAGTAAGCTTGTGTTCTGAGTTTAATTGAAAGTATCAGAGCTATGCAACAATTGACGGAGTTTTCGGACGATTAAATGACTCTAATTTCGAATGTTTTCAATTATGAGTCCTATTTCAGTAACCAAAAACCACTTGTAGTTAAATTTAAGAGACAATAATTTTTTTCAAATATAAAGAAACGTCTTTATAATTTTTTTTACAGATATATGCATTACACAATTGAATTTATAAACATTTCCAAAATTTAAAAATATTTACTGAAAGCTAACAAACGTACTGATACATAACATGAAAATGCGCTAACACGTCCTGTGTCCAGAATGGAACAGGCTTAATTGCTTGTTTTTATACATTTGGCCAACTAATCAGCAGCCTAGGGGCCTCACGATATGCATAAACAAAAACACAGGAAAGAAGCAAGGTCATTTATAATACAATCAGACATATGACAGTATAAACAACATGTATGACAGTGTAAACAACATGCATGATAGTATAAACACCATTTTTGATAATATAAACAACATGTATGTATAGTATAAACAACATGTATGATAGTATAAACAACATGTATGATAGTATAAACAACATGTATGATAGCATAAACAACATGTATGATAGCACAAATTACTTGTATTATAGCATAAACAACATGTATGGATAGCATAAACAACATGTATGGATAGCATAAACAACATGTATGATAGTATAAACAACATGTATGATAGTATAAACAACATGTATGGTAGTATAAACAACATGTATGATAGTATAAACAACATGCATGATAGTATAAAACAACATGTATGATAGTATAAACAACATGTATGTCAGTACAAACAACATGTATGATAGTATAAACAACACGTATGACAGTACAAACAACATGTATGATAGCTCTTATAAACACTCCATCCATATACTATTGTTCCGCCCCTTCGGCTCTTATTGGTTTAAAAGAAACTGTGTACCCCATTTACTAGAGTAACGATTCTATTTGTTTACTGTGGGTGGATATCCAGTGGGTGTTTTATTGTCTAAACAAAGTCGTTGTGCTAGTCATAGTTGGTGGTTGTCATTGCTGGTGGTACTATATTATATTTTTTTAATCTTAACGGTTTCTTTTTCTTAGATTCGTTGTTATAAAAAAAAATAAGGTATCAATCTGACATTCACCTGTATCCACATATATTAAGGTATCAATCTGACATTCACCTGTATCCACATATATTAAGGTATCAATCTGACATTCACCTGTATCCACATACTAAGGTATTAATCTGACATTCACCTGTATTCACCTTCCGCCTTTAGATTTTTTTTTTCATAAAAAAATTCATTTCATAACTAAAACATATGAAAAATAAAACTAATAAAATGATTGTATTTAGACCTTACTCAACGACTTTGATTTATAAATACTTACACCAGTTTGTATGATTGCATTTAGACCTTACTCAACTACTTTGATTTATAAATACTTACATCAGTTTGTATGATTGCATTTAGACCTTACTCAACGACTTTGAGTTATAAATACTTACATAAGTTTGTACAGTAATTTACTAAATCGAATTAAGTTCCATTGAATCCAATTAATTTTTTCAGGCCATGGTGAAAGTTTATGCCTTCCTGGCCACTGACTTCGGTGCGGATGAGAGGAGGGCACTAGAAAGCCGTCGAATGAGGAGTTACTAGAAGTTGTCCCAAACCTTCGGGCGGCGGACCGTTACCGGTCCATGGATCAAATAGTAATGAGCCGCCCAAGTAACATTTAAATTATTTTCTTTTTTTTTTATTTACTGTGATGTATTTCTTTCGGGATAGTTCGACTTGCCATCGTTGAGATGCTAACTGGGAGCTGAGCGGCTGTGGAGCGGCAGTGGGGCATTGTAAATCAAAACAATATTAAATGTAAATAATCAACGCCCCCCCCCACCTCTTCCCCGAAGCGGGCCGCGGTGAAATTATCAAACGTCGATGGGTCCGCGGCGAGAAAAAAGGTTGGGGAACCACTGATTTATAGGATCAAAGCGATGGTCATCACAACCTTTTATGGGGCTTTACACAAATAAGAAAGTGAACAAAGGAACAACGTCATTTATTAGGAAAAAAAAGGTTTTATTTTTAAAACATATCTGAGCGTAGCCCTGGTTTATAAATCAGGACTTTTTGCCCTCATTTCATCGCCTCACGTCTGTCACAATAGGTCCCCTGATTACCGTGACATGTGCACGGTGACAAGTGACCTAAACTGACCTACGTTACCGCCATGTAGACATTAAACACAATGGAGCAAAAAAAAAAACATTACAATTTCCAAACTTAACACCTGTTACTTGTGTGACTTCTACCAGAAGCTGGGGGGGAGGGGGGGGAAACAGCACACCAACATTTATGTTTCTTTTATTTTTTTTTAACAGCTGGTAATGTTGATAATTTAGTTTTTTTTGTATTCAGTTGGCACTGTGTGTCACGTGACACACACGCCAACCAGTAGAGTGCACCCAGTGACATTTGGGAAAGGCCTTGACCGGTCGGCAGAGATATTTTTAATTTAGATTCTATGGGTGCAAAAAAAAACATGCGTTATGTTTTTTGAGGTTTGCTAAAAAATAACAACAGCATTTACATTTTAGGTTATAATACTTTGTTCAACCATTCGTTATACAAACCGTTATTTTTATGATTTTTTTAGTTCGTTTTTTATACTAGTATGCCAAAAATGCACAAGTCGTTAACTGTGTCGACCTGCTTACATCTTTCTTTATGGTCCGTTTACAGCAGTCGTTCAAACTATAAATCTTTCGAGCTCTTAATCACTTGTTTTTTACGCTGTATAAACCAGTTTAAAGTAATCAGTTCCTAGATTATGACGAACTCAATTATTCAAAGAAATTATTGCAGTTAACGCCATTGATTTCAAAGTAAACCGTGGCGACTGTGGAGTTTTGAAATACACGAGTAATCGGTATCTAATAATAAAATAGCGATTTGGGTTCTGCGTTAAATCGAAAGTAAAGAATTAATACAACAGTATTCCAGTTTAAAATACAATCATGAAAAAATCGGATCTGCCCGAAACCAAAAAAAAAATAACCTAGCCTACCGATCAAGCCTAAGGGCATATAACTATGCAAAGGTTTTGCAGGGTGCAGCTAGTATCATTATATTAAAGAAAAACAGGAAGAAAAGCCTAAAATTACCGGTAACTTGGGGGGAAAACTGCGAAAATTAAACCAAGAGAAATCCAATGTGTGGCTAGATGTGTCCCGGGCACTGTATACAAAAGTGATCAATTCAAAAGCAAAGTCTGACTTTGGGGGCCAATTTTTATGTTCGTTTTTCACGTTATAAAAGTTTTGAAACATTCGGATTTCGAGGCTTAATGTACATCAAGGACACACACAGAGAAAATGTCTGTTTTGTTTAAATGGCACAAAGCTGACACTGTTCTGTGTTGACAACATGCAGCTCAAACGGTCATTGACATTGTATGTATATGACTGCACACACAGTGTAGACAGAGTACATGATATGCGAGGATTCTGTCATTGGTGACATTGTCAAACGAAGCACGTCTGGATGCGACCATGTGTTCCAGGAAGTAAACCGCCAGGGGTTGCCATAAGATGGCTGAACATAAGTTACAGAAAAAAAGGTCATTACAAAAATATACATTTTTTTTTTGGTAGCGTTAACTGTTAATCAATGAATTCAAAATGCATTAAGCGTAGCTTAAATTCTTAGGAACAGACGTACTGGACAACCGCCACGGTACCACGTCCCCACCAAAGTACCAATATATTAAAGCTACATGTATTTGCTCCTGAACGATCGTATACTTTCGAATCCCCCACTCACACCTTTCCTTCTTTTTATTATTACCATAATAATTATTTAAATTGCAGTGTGCTGGGGACGACAGACTTTAATTTACTACATTGTGTTAGTGAAATGATAGAGGGGGCGTCGCCCAAATTTACGTAAAGTGGGTCACTAGGACAGTTTCTCATCAGTGCGAATACTGAAGTCCCGCCACTTTGAGGTAAGTGGAGGGGAGAATAATAATAATTTAGTTAAATAAAAAAAAAAAAACTTCTCTTTTTGGCCCCTCCCCCCTTCCTCTATTCTTATTTAAATCCACTCGTGTTTTTTTTAACCATTTTTGTTTTTACCTTTTAGTTTGAAAAACACGATAACCCAGTGATTGAGCTAACTCAGTGATTGAGCTAACCCAGTGATTGAGCTAACCCAGTGATTGAGCTAACCCAGTGATTAAGCTAACCCAGCGATTGAGCTAAAACTTAGTTATATTGGACTAATCTAGTGATTGAGCTAACACAGGGATTAAGCTATCCCAGTGATTGAGCTTGCCCAGTGATTTAACTATCCCAGTGATTGAGCTATCCCAGTGATTGAGCTTGCCCAGTGATTGAACTAATCCAGTGATTGAACTAATCCAGTGATTGAGCTATCACAGTGATTGAGCCAACTCAGTGATTGAACTAATCCAGTGATTGAGCTTGCCCAGTGATTTAATTATCCCAGTGATTGAGCTATCCCAGTGATTGAACTAATCCAGTGATTGAGCTAAAACTTAGTTATATTGGACTAATCTAGTGATTGAACTAAAATTCTTATTTTTTACACTTTTTAAATAAATTTTTAAATTTTATACTTTTTTTAACATAATCAACTTACAATTCAATAGTCAACTTACCATAAATAGTCAAATAACCATACACAAGTCAACTGACCATGCATATTACATTAATAGACACTATGAGAGACGTAAATAGCGTATGTGTCATCAGAAGCAGACTGTGAAAATGCAAATTACCTTTTTAAAATACGAACGATTTAAAAGTCAAGCAGCTTAAAAACCGAATAGAATTTATTTCAATGCATTTGGGTTTTTTGTTTAGTTTTTTAGTCATTTCTCCTTGCGATCATTCCATTTTGCTCCATGTAGAGTTTGTCTCATTTCTCCCTTGCAACAATTCCATTTACCTCCATGTAGAGTTTGTCTCATTTCTCCTTTGCAATCATTCCACTTACCTCCATGTAGAGTTTGTCTCATTTCTCCCTTGCAATCATTCCATTTACCTCCATGTAGAGTTTGTCTCATTTCTCCCTTGCAATCATTCCATTTACCTCCATGTAGAGTTTGCCTCATTTTTCCTTGCGATCATTCCATTTACCTCCTTGCATAGCTCGTTTCATATCTCCTTGCGATCATTCCATTTACCTCCATGTATAGCTTGTCTCATTTCTCCTTGCGATCATTCCATTTACCTAAATATAGAGCTTGTCTCATTTCTTCCTGCTATCATTCCATTTACCTCCTTGTATAGATTGTCTCATTTCTCATTGCGATCATTCCATTTACCTCCTTGTATAGATTGCCTCATTTCTCCTTGCTATCATTCCATTTACCTCCATGTAAAGCTTGTCTCATTTCTCCTTGCAATCATTCCATTTACCTCCATGTAGAGCTTGTCAGCCGCGCCTGATCTTTATTCTTACCGCACGGTAGTAAAACATAAAGCTTGTGTCAGGCCCCGCATAGAACACCCGCTACATACTCGCACGGATCGTCGAGTGGTAAAGCGCTCGACTGTCGACCTGAAGGTACCTGGTTCGATCTCCGGTGAGGACCAAGGAAATATTTCAGGTCATGGCTAAAGTCCCCGCTATGTCTTCCTTGGTGCCTCCATGGTCATTACACTCCCGGCTGTGATGGGGATGAAAGGAAGGCACTACAAAACCTATAAATTGTCCCATTTAGGTAGGCGATTTTTTTATGGGGACGGATGGTCGTGCGGTAAAGCGGTCGACTGTCGATCAAAAGGTACCTGGTTCGATCTCCTGTGAGGATCAAGGAAAATTTTTCAGGTTTTGGCTCAAGTTCTCGATATATCTCCCTTGGTGCCTCCATGGCAATTGCACTATCGACTACGATGGCAGAAGGGTACCATAAAAACCGTCCCATTAGTGGTTCATGGGACATAAGAGATTTCATCTCATCCTAACAGGGACTTCACACACACAGACTCGCACATGATCTCGCACGACCCCCGTAGTAAATCTTAGGCCGACTCACTTTGTGTGAACGCTTTAATTATTAAACCTAATCAAACTAGATCATGTTTTTTTGGTGAATACGTGATCTCGTTCTATGTCGTTTGACATGTGACGGGTGCGTCTTACCAATAGTTTCCATGGAGACTCAAAACAACTATTTGATTTTCTGGAATTATTTAGCATGGATTGAATGGTTTCACCTTATTAAGTAGATGAAGACAAACGTCGGCGGCAAAAAAAAAAAATAAAAAGAATAAATACCGTATATAATCGCATATAAGCCGAGCTTAGAACTATGAAATACAAAACAGAAATGAGGGGGTAGGCTTATATACGCATAAAACAAAATACAAACTACAGACACCAATGCCAATTTTCCAGCCACACATTTTCATCGCTATCTGACTCTTTATTTGGTTGTGTGTACAGAGTACCAATATATGTATACTGAGGTGTAACTTCAAGGAATTTAATGTATGCAGCTGTGTAATTTTACTGATTTTGAATATTACCATGAAGAATTCATTTCGAAGTCAAAAATGGCATGAAATTAAGAACAGATATTAAAACAAACAGAAAATGTTTCCTATATCTATGGTTTTCTTACTAATACTATAATAACAATCTCATGAAGTGTAATCAAACATAGATTTCTGTCTTGGCCCACTGTGTGTTCTTATATCTATTATTTATAATCTAATAATACAGGAATTCTCTCTTGAAGTGTAATCAAACATAGATTTGTGTTTAGACATTCACTTTATTCTATGCATTTGCATATAGAGTGAGTGACACGACCGCGTGGTTGTGTGTGCACCAGTGTCGAGCCGTAACCAAGCTAGAGCTAGTGGTGAAGCCAACGTCATCGGTACACGGTCTGATTTCTTGGAAATAACACGCTCAAACGAATGCACGTCACATTATCTACCGATCACCTTGGCGTCACCGCTGGCCCAACGCCTTGGTTACGGATAGCCACTGGTGTGCACACAATATGGAGTAAAATTAGACAATTGTATGGTCGGCTTATATGCGGGTTTTTGCAAAAACTGGCCATTTTAAAGCAGTTTTAGGGGGGTCGGCATACATATGCGATGTAGGCCTGTATGCGAGTATATACGGGAATCGAAATTTAGTTTGTGGAGATTTAGCAACAAATATATCCATCTTTAACTTTAAAAAGTTATATCGGAACTTAAACGATCTAAAATTCGAACTTATATTCGAATTCTACATATAATTAGGCCAGTCACACACTTATTTGTGTTAAGATTCCAAATTGTTTTTATTTATGTCAATGACCGTTTGAGCTTCAGGTTGTCAACACAGAACAGTGTCAGCCTTGTGCTATTTAAACAAACCAGACATTTTCTCTGTGTATCCTTGAAATACAATACCCCTCGAAATCCGAATGTTTCAAAAACTCTGAAAACCGAGTACAAAAATTGGCCCCCAAAGTCAGACTTTGCTTTAGAATTGATCCCTTTTGTATATAGCGCTCGGGACACATCTAGCCACACATTGAATTTCTCTTGGTTTAATTTTCGCAGTTTTTCCCCCAAACAAATCTCAAATGTCTATTAGTTTAGCTGTTCGTATTTGGGTGCATTATCTCTATAACATTTGAGCTTAAACTAAAATATTTCTCGATAAGAACTAAATAAGAAAATGATTATTGTCGAAGCTTCGCAATATTTATTTAGTTATTTATTTTTTGCATAGCTGAACAAATGACATAAGACCAACATTTTAATATGTACAATTTAATAGGCATCAAACAACATGAAAAAGGGCCAAATTAATTAATTCAAGTCTTCATTGAACAACTGGGAATGCGTGATGTCATTTTTTTTTACAAGGCATTATAAATGTTTTTAACACACTTCAATAAATATGTGGCCCGGATTCAATATGTGCAATTGAATTTAACAAGTGCATTTGAGTTTAGGTTCAGACTGATAGCTGAAGTGCACGGCTGCTTGAATGGCAATAATTCATACAAACTTTGGTTATTATCAATTGAACCCCGTCTGGGCAGACGATGAGACATTCTTTACAGTGCATGTGTTTATATGTGTGAATGTGAGTACATGTGTGAGTGTGTGTACATGTGTGAGCAGTCCGTGGTGTGTGTGTGTGTGTGAGTGTGTGTATGCGTATGTGCGATTGTTTGGACGTGTGAAATGTCTGCACTATTCGTGAAATATATTTATTTTTTTCCCACGATTTACATTCGGTGCATTCTTGTGTGTGTGTGTGCATGTGTGTATGTGTGCGCGCGCGCACGTTTGTGTGAGTACGCGCCGATGATTATGAAACTCTGGCGGATGAGACTCGGTTGGAATCAACCCCCCCTCCCCCTCTTCCCTCCCATCTATAGCTCCAAATGTGTGTTTGTTGCAGAGTCCGGCGTGAGCGATCCGGTGGTCAGTTCTGCAGAAATGGGGATCGAGTGTTTAGCGTATGACTAAGACATTGGCTATGACCCAGACGGAAAGGTCATCATACCACGTCCCAAGTTGTGTTTTAGTGAAACTCACCATACAACAGAGTCCGCGGGGTTTGGTGGGGGGGGGGGGGGGTAGGTAGGTATCGCTTTACTGTATCACCTTTTCGCAATGGATTCACTGAATGGTTCTTAAGGATTATGGCTAAATCTAGAGATTGGACATTGTAGTAGAGTGATACAGTCGAGTGATTTACGTGACTTAAGACCAGACACTAGACAGCACAACACTTTAAGACCAACGGTTGGTCCAACTGGAAATTATAAGACACGCAAATATTATTATTATATTCATGTGCATGTTAATAGTATTATTTGAGATAAAAAATGATTTAAATTTCAACCGAGAACACAGTTAGTGCACATTTTTAATTGATATGTAGATATTTTGTAAACAATTTTTGTTAAATTAAGGCAAAATATTTTACTCAAACCACAGGAATTTTTAGTTTTTCTTTTCTCATGTGTCTGTAAGGGTGTCTGTAAAAGTGTCTGTAAGGGTGTCTGTACAAGTGTCTGTAAGGATGTCTGTAAAAGTGTCTGTAAGGGTGTCTGTAAAAATGTCTGTAAGGGTGTCTGTAAGGGTGATAGATTTATCTCGATGACCCTAAACACACACAAAGGGGCGGTTTTTGAAGCGTTTTCGTTTCATTCCCACCATAACCGGGAGACCGATGATTATGAAGGCGCCACAGGGATAACGCATACAGCAGCGCCATGCCCACGCTGACCCCCAACCAATGTCAGGTTGAAGGTGTGTGGACTTAAAAAACTTACACCAGGACCTGATAAAAACGCAGGGACTGAACCAGAGACCTTAAGGTCGATATTCGATGGCCAACACCGCACGGCCATCCAACTGTAGGAGAACAAAACAATCTCTCTTTTTTTTTAAATTCACAAATTCTTTCCTTCCAAAAAGTCATTTTATTTTTCAATTGATGCAAAAAAAAAAAAATAATTAAAAAATTACTTGGGACCAGTGGAGTAGCGAGCTTAACTCGCTCCCGGGGCACAATACCTTTTTACCCCCCCCCCACCCCTTTCGAAAACCATTTAATATTATATGTAAAATTTACTATTAGGCGCCACTTTGTGAGTAGCTACGCCACTGCTTGGGACGCTTGTTAAAACCATACTTAATGGGCAGTTATGTCATGTGTCTTTTATAAATATATATATATATATGTATATATATATATATATATATATATATATATATATATATATATATATACAGTAGATTTTTCATTTTGAAATAATTTCAACAAAGTCACATTTTTTTAGACAAAAATTATGTTTTTATTGTTCTACTACTTGTCTAATAATTATTTGTGACAAATAATTAGGAGTTTATTTGACTGAATAAAAGAAAATGACATTTGGTTCGAATATTTGTAGGGGACAAATTAAATGTTTGAAGTGAGTCTAAAATGATAAGGAGAAAACGGACAAAGGGTCTTTTCTTTAATATTAGCAAATATCATTTTATTAAATCAAAATAATTATAAATAAAATTATCTAGGTTGTCATCCAGTGTCTGGATCTTGAACTTCCTCTAATTCAAACGTTCATGAACAACATGACAAAATTGTCGCTAAGTCAATTTGTTCAAATATGCTCCTGTATTCAAAAAGAAGTTCAAAATGACGTCAATGCCGAAGGCTGAGGTGGAAACAAAAAACAACAACAAATAAGGGCAATAACTGAGTAAACAGATTAAACTTTCTCAAACGAATTATTTAATTGGCTAAGTCAACGTCCTGCCATCACACAGTACTCAGTTAATATGACTACATTTATTAAATTTACATCAAGTGATAAATAAACATTCAAATGACTACATTCACTAGATCAACATTAAGAGACAGACAGATTAAAACCCACCGATCAACAACAAGAGACAAACAATCAAACACATCGGCAAACCATTATGTGAGTACAGATCTCGACTACGTCGCCGTAAAGTGTTTAAATTACGAATCTCGGAGTGTACCATAAAATATTTTGGCAATATATTTTATGAACTCTTCTTCCTGGTCTGAGAGACATACCATGACCCACGGGGGATGGATCATAGGGGTTCTCTAGTCAGGAAAAAAAACCCCATTAATAGCGAGGGTGGTGGTACTGTGGTCAGTGAGGACTATTCGAGACCGCAGTATTCACAGCTGGCGGTGGTGACGGATGTGGTCGACACATAACACCCTTCCACTCCGTCCCACGCAAGCACACCTACGCAGCCTGTCATTTCGGGCATAGGGTACAGGCACACTACACCCTCACCTCTGTCCGAGTGGCGGGAAAAACCCCGTTCCTTGCCATTCTGGCCGATCGGCAGTACACACCCTGCTGGTCTGGCCAGTTTGGGAAAGGATTAAAACCCATCTTTCTGCCATCCCTGCAGATGATAGCGGGCACACTCACCCCGCCGCTCTGGAGGCACGCCGAGAGGGGGGCAGGGGGGTCATTGCCAGGGGGCCCGCATCTGTAAGGGGGCCCGGCCGTCCCGACGTATTGTTTTTTAAGGGGCCCACAATGATGTCATGCCCTGGGGCCCGTGTTGGCTCTCGGCGCCCCTGCCGCTCTGTAGGTATGGCAGACGTGCATCAGCGCCGCCAACAATGCTGGTGTGGTAGGCACACTACACCCTACCATGCTGGCAATGGCGGCGTTAAAAAAAAAAATAAAAAAAAAAAAAAGTGTTTAAATACGCTATTGAGGTCTCCTCCGACTTCTCCCACTTGTAATATGTAAAAAATGGTGTTTATATTTTGATACCTTTACAATAAGTTCAATCACATAAATGTGGCTGAGTTATCGAGTTAATTCCTGCGCTGGTACACTTGTGCTATACTGTGTTACACTGTTCCTGCGCTGGTACACAAGTGCTATACTGTGTTACACTGTTCCTGCGCTGGTACACTAGTGCTATACTGTGTTACACTGTTCCTGCGCTGGTACACTAGTGCTATACTGTGTTACACTGTTCCTGCGCTGGTACACTAGTGCTATACTGTGTTACACTGTTGGAAGCTATACTAATATTTTAAACAAATTCTTAGTTGCCTGAAGTCACAGGTATTAATTTCATTGAATTTAATATCCTTGTTCTGTAGGCCTCTAACATATTCACTAAAGCTGGCTTGCTGAAGCAGTGTCCACATGTCTGGGGTACGTTCTTTTAGAAGCCTCGTTCAGAACAGTCACCTGCTATACAATGACTTAGTAATAGGTGGGCTTGTGATGAAATGGGCCCCTCAAAGATATATCACAGCCCTGGCTGAAGAACTGTTAACAGCTATCACGAGGATGTCAATTATTCAACAGTCACTCTATACCTTACATCAGCCACAACCAGAGTGTGTGAAACATCGTATATGACACAACAGTCACTCTATACCTTACATCAGCCACAACCAGAGTGTGTGAGGCATCTTATATTACACAACAGTCACTCTATACCTTACATCAGCCACAACCAGAGTGTGTGAAGCATCTTATATTACACAACAGTCACTCTATACCTTACATCAGCCACAACCAGAGTGTGTGAAGCATCTTATATTACACAACAGTCACTCTATACCTTACATCAGCCATTACCAGAGTGTGTGAAGCATCTTATATTACACAACAGTCACTCTATACCTTACATCATTCAATTACCAGAGTGTGTAAAACATCGTATCATTATTGAAAGTATCTCTCCGAATTAACGGGTAGTCTTGCCGTGAAGAGCTCAAATGTCGACTTGAGTGTTCCGGGTTCGATCTTCGGTGAGAACCAAAAGGGATTTTTCTGGTGATGGTTAAATTTCCCCTCCATGTCTCCCGTGTTGCCTCTATTGTCATTGCCCTATCGGCTATGTTGGGGATGCAAGAAGAGATAAATATCTCATCCTTGCATTGATTTCACACATATCTCTTGACACAAAATAACAGGCACACACAGAGCTGTATTAAACAGCGCAGTCGGAAGGACACAGCAAAAAAAAAAGTAAAACTTTTCGCTTGTATTACTTTCTTTTCTTGTTTCCAAATGACGCTTGCTGAAATACACCGTAAAGACTCGGAAGTTAGATCAACAAAAGCTGCAACAGTTCTGTATTATTCTTCATTATATATAACTTTATTAAAGTACAAACAATATAGCACATACAAAAGTGTGCTTAAAATAACAATCATTTAAAAACATTATTAATAAGTTAGTTCTTAATATGGGAATACTCCAACCTTGGCTACTATCTGTCTATTACTTATATGCAGAGTAGTTTATAGGCGGGAATTATATTTTTCAGAGTTTAAAATGGTTAGGAAATTTGGTCCATTAATACTGGCCGAAGTTCGGAGAAATGAACTTTGACCTGTATTAAAAGTACATTGTACCTGAAGACGTCACCAACCTCAGACTGTACTCACTCAAACCCGCCATTTTATGTCTCCCTCTCTCTTATTCTTTCTATCCTTTGTCTTTATGAAAGGTAACATGTTCAAATTCCCCTTGTTTATACAAATTGTACGCTCATATATACACTTGATAGGATTTTTGGCCTCTATCCTATTAAACAAAAGTCGAATGAACACACGCGATAAACAAGACGGTCGCCTTGACAACATGAAACCTGTAATTGGACTTGTTGAACAAGTAATGTAGACATGGGTGTAATTGGACTTGTTGAACAAGTAATGTAGACATGGATGTAATTGGACTTGTTGAACAAGTAATGTAGACATGGATGTATTTGGACTTGTTGAACAAGTAATGTAGACATGAGTGTAATTGGACTTGTTGAACAAGTAATGTAGACATGGATGTAATTGGACTTGTTGAACAAGTAATGTAGACATGGATGTAATTGGACTTGTTGAACAGGTAATGTAGACATGGGTGTAATCAGTGCCGAACCTAGGGATTTGTGGACCCGGGGAGCTTGGCATTCGACACCATGACATAAGATAATGTGCTTAATATTTAATGTAAACATTTTTGAGGCCCTCATTAAGCGGGGTCCCGGGGGGACTTTAGAATTAGGACCCACTCCCCCCACCATAGGTAAGCCTCTGGGTGTAAATGGTCTTGTTCAACAGGTAATGTAGACTACTGGCGTCACTATTGTTGGTGTCACTCGGACGGAAAATTCAGTGTCACCTTCCCCCCCCCCCCCCCCATGATTTCCACTATGAGCAATGGTAAATATTTCGAATGTTCCTGCATTAGACCTGGGAGAATTTACTTTAATATACTTTAGCAATAAAAAAGATAGTATTACTGACTTTATTTCAGAAAGATGAATTTTAATTTTATTAAACTGAGTTTGTAAATTACGGCTCCAATTTCATGAAACCACGTGACTACATGCGTCCTTTTTTTTAGGACGTTTGCAAAAAACTCTAGATTGATCCGAGCAGCTGGACCTAAGCTCCAGACGCTCTGTGTGGTGGCACCCCCCCCCCCGCTACTGCTCCACATGGTGGCACTCTGCATGGTGGCACCCTGTGCTACTGCTCTTCATAGTGGCACATTGTGCTACTGCTCTGCATGATGGCGCCCTGTGTTACTGCTCTGCATGGTGGTACCCTAGGCTATTGCTCATGTTATAAAATATGATCGGTTATAGATCCGACTAAACCGATTTTTTCCTGCTATGAAATTTAGAACTGTTCATTTTGGTGTCACCCCAAAAATGGTGTCACCCGGTGCGGCACGCACCCCCCCCACACCCCTAGTGACGCCACTGATGCAGACATGGGTGTAACTGGTCTTGTTCATCAAGACATGGATTCGAAGCTTCGGTTACAGACTACGATATTTTGTTTTATATGAGAACACCAGGCCCGATAGAGGTCATTTTGTAACTGACCGTCCAGACAGAAGGGGATGGATCAAAATTATTCTAATAAATCTGATAATAGGTTGATGACAGTGGTGTGAGTTGGGGGGGGGGGAAGGTTGGGGATGATATCGCAGTGGATTAGTCACTGACGAACAAAAATAAAGTTATGGTCTAATGTAGTCAGGGGTCAATGGATCTGTTGTAGTCAGAGGTCAATGAATCTTTTGTAGTCAGACGGCAATGAATCTGTTGTAGACATAACAAAATGTAAAGATTTAGACGGTGCACTGAAAAGGAAATGAATAGATAGCAGGGCTCGATTTACTGCCTGGGATATCCCCGGCACTGAGAAGTGTCACCCCCGGCTCTGCTTTAGCTAATATATCCCAGTCGGGGATGAAACCATAGACATTTATCCCCGGCTGTGCAGAAATTTTTTTTTCATCCCCAGTATTGGTTTTTTTGTTAAATCAAGCACTGCGTGAATAGTTGAGCTGAAGTTTAAAAAAAGATATTACACGTTATACTAGATAAACCATTACATGTAATACTAAATAAAACATTACATGTAATACTATATAAAACATTACATGTAATACTATATAAAACATTACATGTAATACTATATAAAACATTGCATGTAATACTAAATAAGATATTACACGTAATATTAGTTAAACCAATACATGTGATACTAAATAAGACATTGCATGTAATACTAAACAAAACATTGCATGTAATGCTTAATAAGACATTATTTGTAACACTAACTCAGACATTAATTGTAATTCTAAATAAAACTATTATTTACTAAACTAAACAAGACCACTGGGGTAATTAGAGAGGGTGGAGGGGGAAGTAGGTCTGTGTGGGACGGAACCATTTATGCTACCAGCTATGGGTGGTCTTGCGGTAAAGTTCTTGATAGATCTCCCGTGGTGCCTCCATGGCCATTGCACTATCGGCTATGGTGGGGGATGAAAGAAGGGCACCATAAAAACCGTCCCATTAGTGGCTCGTAGAATCTAAGAGATTTCATCTCATCCTTACAGGGACCTCACGTACCAGCTAGGGGCGGCAATTGTACCGGCATTTTCAACATGGGTATGGGCCAGCAATTTTTAGTGTCTGTTCTGGGAGCCCAAATACTTTTTGCATCGAACAAAACACAAGCTTGTACCGTTTGTGCACTTTCTTGTACCCTTTGTGTACTAGCTTGTACCCTTTGTGCACTTGTCAACGAGATATTTTCATCGGAAAAAACCATTAATGCAGAACAATAAAAATAACTAAGGCTGAATTTCCTCTTACATTGGGTTGACTTCACTTATAATCTTATATACAGACCTTTCCAACCCTACCCCCTCCCAAGGGACGAATTTCCCACATTTCAGTACCGGAGAGTAGAGGGAGTAATTTGTTGTCTCTGACATTTGGTGTTGATCTAATTGAATTATTCAAAACAATCAGATGACTGGCTACTTTATATATATATATATATATATATATATATATATATATATATATATATATATATATAAATATATATATAATGATTACAGTCTGAATAGTGGTTGTCAACAATCAGGCTATCAGATAACTGGCTACTTCATATATATATATATATATATATAATGATTACAGAGTCTGAATAGTGGTTGTAAACAATCAGGCTATCAGATAACTGGCTACTTCGTCGTCGTCGTCGGCATCCGTCCGTCTCGAGAGACGATGGTGTAGCTAAGATGAGTCTACAAAACACCGCCGGGAATGGCTGTGCAGTCCGACTCGGGAGTGGCAATCCCTGCCGCACTTGTCACACTTGAAGATAGTTGGTTGTTGTAGTTGTTGTTGTAGCTGTTCTTTTTTCCGCTTCCGTCTTGTTCTTTTCAGGGCAGCATTATCCTGTCGCTCAGCCTCTGCGCGCAATGAACCCTGCCGGACAGCGAGCCTCCATGAGTGGCGGTCGGCTGCTTGGCTCTCCCAGGAGTTGGGGTTAATGGAGCAATCTTTCATATCCTTTTTGCAGGTGTCTTTGTAGCGCATTTTAGGTCGCCCTGTTTTCCTCTGGCCGGTAACTAACTCGCCATAGAGTAGGTCTTTCGGGATGCGGCCTGCGTCCATTCTTTTGACATGACCGAGCCATCTGAGATGTCTCCCGCTGAGAACTGCAAACAAGCTGCTCATGTTGGCCCTCTCTAGCACCCCAGTGTTGGGGATCTTGTCTTGCCACTTTATCTGCAGTATACGTCGCAGGCACCTCATGTGGAAATCGTTTAGCTTTCTTTCGTGCCTCGCGTAAGTGGTCCACGTCTCGCATCCATAGAGGAGGGTACTAAGTATGCAGGCCTGGTAGACGCGCAATCTGGTATTTTCGGTGAGGCTTGGGTTTTCCCACACACGTTGCTTTAGTCTCGCCATGACTGTGGCTGCCCTAGCGATTCTGCAATCGATCTCCGGGTCTATGGATAGCGAGCTGGAGATGGTGGACCCGAGGTAAGTGAAGTTCTCGACGACCTCTAGGGTGTGCCCATCGATGTCAATGCTTGGGGGTGTATCTGTACTCTGTGCCATGACATTCGTCTTTTTCAGGCTGATAGTCAGTCCAAACTCCTTGCATGCATGGGAGAGGCGGGTGACAAGCTGCTGCAGTCCGTCTTCAGTGTGTGATGTCAAGGCTGCGTCATCAGCAAAGAGCAGCTCGCGAATTAGGACCTTTGTGACTTTGGTCTTTGCACGGAGGCGGGCTATGTTATAGAGCTTGCCATCGGACCTTGTATGGATGTAAGCACCCTCGCTGCAATCCTTGAAGGCGTATTGGAGGAGCATGGAAAAGAAAATGCCGAAGAGTGTAGGTGCAAGGACGCAGCCCTGTTTTACTCCGCTGCTGACTGGGAAGGCCTCGGAGATTGCGCCGTTGTAGCAAACCGTGCTATGCATGTTGTCGTGGAAGGACATGACCACTGCAAGCAGGTGTGGGGGGCAAACAATCTTTTGCAGCAAGCTGAAGAGTCCACTTCGACTTACTAGATCAAACGCCTTTGTGAGGTCGACGAAAGCGATGTAGAGTGGCACCTGCTGTTCCTGACACTTCTCTTGAAGTTGACGTAGTGAGAAGATCATGTCCACTGTTGATCGGCCAGCCCTGAAGCCACACTGTGACTCTGGGTAGACTCGGGAGGCGAGGGCCTGCAGGCGGTTTAGAGCGACGCGGGCGAAAGCTTTGCCGACGATGCTGAGGAGGAAGATGCCCCGGTAGTTATTACAGTCGCTCCGGTCCCCTTTGTTCTTGTATAGTGTGATAATTTTGGCATCCCTCATGTCTTGGGGGATATAGCCCTGTTCCCAGCATCGACTAAGGAGGTCGTGCAATGGCTTTAGCAGTGTTGGTTTTCCGCTCTTCAGAACTTCTGGTAGGATTCCATCGCTACCGGGTGCCTTTCCGTTTGCAAGGCAGTCGATGGCTTTGCTTAGTTCATCCACGGTGGGTGTGGTGTCTAGCTCCTCCATGACAGGCAGATCTGGGATAGCGCCAAGAGCGGCATCAGTCACAGTGTTCTGGGTTGCGTATAGCTCCAGGTAGTGTTCGGTCCACCTCTGCATCTGTTTTTCCTGGTCCTTGATGACCTCTCCTGTTTTGGATATAAGGGGGGCGGTTTTGGAGGGAGTTGGGCCTATTGCCTTTTTGACGCCCTCGTACATCCCTCTTGCGTTTCCTGTATCGGCAGCTGCCTGGATGCTGCTACAGAAGTTCAACCAGTAGGAGTTGGCGCATCTGCGGGCGGTCTGCTGGGCTTTGCTCCTGGCTGTCCGTAGGGCTTTTAGTGTGTTGGGACTGGGCCTGGCCTTGTAGGCCAGTAGGGCTTTCCTTTTTACCTCGGTAACGGGTTCCATTTCCTCCCAGTGGGCCTCGTATCAATCGGCGTTTTTCCGCTCTATCTTTCCATAGGTGGTGATGGCGGAGTTATATACGACATCACGCAGACGCGACCACCTAGAGTCGATGGTGTCAACTGCTAACTTTCTTTCACTGAGTGTAACTTCCAGACTGCTGATAAACTGTTGGTTTTTTCGGGATTTCTGGCTCAGTTGATATTGATGCGTGGGCGACCTTTTTTCTTGGGGTGATGCAGTTTCTTCGGCGTTATGCGCACCTTGCTTGCCACGAGGGCGTGGTCCGTGTCGCAGTCTGCACTGTGGTAGCTGCGGGTGAGGAGGATACTGTCGATATTCCCTCTTCTGGTGAGGACGAGGTCGAGTTGGTGCCAGTGGCGGGAGCGTGGGTGCCTCCATGACACCTGATGTATCTTTTTGCACCTGAAGAAGGTGTTGGTCACACACAGGCCATGGTGGCACGAGAGCTCAAGCAGTCTCTGGCCATTTTCATTTATCTTTCCCCTCCCAAAGCTTCCGAGACAGGTGGGCCAAGCCACATGGTCAGCTCCTACCCTTGCGTTGAAATCACCAAGGAGATAAAGGCTATCGGTGCTAGGAATCTTCAATAGCGCTTCATCTAGGGACTGGTAAAATTGATCTTTCTCCTCGGCAGTGGAGCAGAGGGTTGGAGCATACACGCTGAATATGTGAGCTGGGCCAGAGGACGTTGACAGTCGGAGGATTAGTAATCTCTCAGAGCCGTCTGTTGGGGGCTCTATGAATCTGACAAGCGTGTTTTTCACCGCGAAGCCAACACCGTGTTGCCTCGGTTGGTCTGAGGACTTCCCTTGCCAAAAGAATGTGTAGTTAGCTTCTCTGATGGTGCCGGTTTCAGCCAGCCGGGTCTCCTGTAGAGCGGCGATGTCGATGTTTAGTCGTGAGAGTTCCCTGTCGATGACAGCGGTCTTCCTTGCGTCATCAATCTGCTGAAGGTCAGATGTGAGTCCGGTACACATGGTCCTGATGTTCCAGCTTGCGAATCGAAGAGCTGGAGGCTTTTTGCTAGTTCTTATCTTGAATTTGCCTGGTGCGTGTGTTTTTTGGCCCACTTTTTGAGAAGTGCATCTCTAATCCCCACGCACCCAGTAGGGCAGGTGAGCCATGGCGAGACAGCACCCAACTGGCTGGGGGCTGCCCAGCTTGAGGCGGGCGGTAGCTGTCCAATGAGGCGCGATGATCTCTCCCACCGTCGAAAGAGACCCCTGGCGCTCGTTTCCTTCGCTAATCGGATGAGCTTAGAACCGGTAACTGTCCCCTTCCGTGTTGTATCGACATCGTGCGACGACGCTGGAGTATCCTCTCCAGTTTAGCTACAGAGCCCGGGCAGGGTAATATGGAGGGATAGCTGTTGCCCGTGCAGCAGTCCCCCCCTCTCCGCGCAACTGAGTGATCCAAGGGAAAGACAGAGTCGATACGGCTTGGCTTCAGCTGCGCCGCAGGAGTTGCCGGCGTTGACAATATAGGGTCTGGCCGCCTTGGGGACTCCAGCTCCGGATTTCTTTTCAGGGTTTACTCCCTTAGCCTATCCTCGTAGGAGGTATGCCGCTAGACAGCGGAGGTTTGAAAACAGAGTTTTCCTTCTCCTAGATGAGCTACCAACCGAGGTTGACGAGCCCCATCTGCCATCTGGCTACTTCGTATATCTATATAAATAAAAATGTAGATGGGATTCAGGCCCGAGCTAATAACTCCGAAAGTTCTTCACCAATTGCCTTGAATTGTACGCACAAAAAATGCAGTATATTACCTGGCGTGTTTATATATACATTATACATCGTCATCACATCTATTATATATAAAAATAATATTTAATCGATCAGTTTGGTAAAATTATTTCTTTAATTCAAAAAAATCACAGAGTGCTAACTTATTGTCAGCATTTGTTTATAAATAAACCAATCCGCCATGTGCAAACAAATAGTTCTTCAGTATTTTTGTTTTAATTAACATTTTCGTAAAATATTTCTTTTTACTTTAGTTTGCAAATTATTATTTCGTCAGTATTTTTTTTAATCAAACATTAAACAGGATTCACGCTATTAATCATAACTCTGAAACTACACCCAAAAGCACTAAAATAATAAACATAACGATTTAGTGACGGTTGTACTCTCGTTGGAACTAATTTTCCTTTGTTTATTGTTTTTAAATGATTGATAATTATTTTTCTAAAATGTGTCTTGTTTTTTTTTTAATAAACAGAATTAGAAACAAGGGCTATCTCAATACTTATTGTTACATTACATAGGGCTATTACACACACATATATATATATATATATATATACTTATATATATATATATATATATATATTTATATATATATATATACTAGTTGCAAGTACCCGGCTTTGCCCGGGTTTAAAATACGTTTTTCTGTTTATTTAAGAAAGTTAAATAAGACTTAAAATAAGACGCGTAAAAATGGTTTGTTTATATTAAAGCAATGTGATAGACAACATTTTTGGCAGTTCCATTTGGAGTGTGCACAAAAAGATTTTCCTCTTTGCCCATTCTGGAGCAGGCCACATATAACTGCCCATGAGAAAAGCATGGTGTCTGCAAATCTATACCAGCAATCCCAAGTGACTGGCCCTGTGACTTGTTGATTGTCATGGCAAAGCACAGTTTCAAAGGGAACTGTATTCTCTTGAATTGTATGGGGTTTTCTGACGGAATTATGGGTATTCTTGGAATGAAGACATCCTCACCCCTAGCACACCCTGTGAGTACTGTGGCTTGGATTACATGTTGCATGAGCCTTTTTATAATTAATCTTGTGCCATTGCACAACCTGGGTGCATCAATATTTCGGATCAGCATAATTGGAGCACCAACTTTCAGAATCAAGTTATGGGCTTGCAAATCAGGAGTCTGGATGGAATTCAAGAACTCAATGGGATATTGTACTGCTTCATCGTCATTAAGGATGCAGTCGATGGACTTGTAGGCATATTCTTGCCCTGGAAGCTGCTTCTGAATGGTGACATTGAATTTCTCAACCACATCATTTCTGCTTGCCAGAATTGCTCTGTGAGGAAGCCAGTCCAGATCCCTAAAGTTTTCTTGAATGTTAGGATACACCTTGGACAGAAATTCGTCAGGAGAGTTGACAATTTGACCACAGGGCATAATGATGAGGCCTGTTGAAGAATCTTCAGGAACTTTACCATCTCCAATCTGGAGCAACTTTTTTGCAAATCGTTGCAGACAAATCACCCTGAATGTGTGACCGCATGTTTGTAGTTAGACTGAATTTTTCGACATGACGCCATAGATAAGAATTTTTCAAACAGGCATTGATCTGATCTGCTGGTGTGCCACGTGTTACAATGGGAAGTGTTTGTCGAAAATCACCAGCAAGCACAACAGTTGCACCACCCATTATTGCAGAGCTGCCTCGCAAATCCTGTAATCTCTTGTCAAGAGCATGGAAAGCATTTCTGTGACTCATGGTTGCCTCATCCCAGACAATTAGCTTGCAGGTTTTGAGAACATGTCCCTGCCCTGTGCATTTTGATATATTGCAAGTGGCACTGTCTGATCTGGTCAAGTCCAGTGGCAACTTGAAGGCAGAATGTGCTGTTCGACCACCAGCAAGCAGAGTTGCTGCTATGCCAGAGGAGGCAACAGCCACAGCCATGTCTTTCTCTTTCCTCACAAAGGCCAATAGCAAATTCAGTAGATAAGTCTTGCCTGTGCCACCTGGTGCATCCAAAAAGACAATGCCTCCTCTTTCAGTTCCGATCATTCCAGTGATGGCTATAAAGGCTTGCCGCTGATCTGGAGTAAGTCTTGGCACATTTACTGCCATGTAGGCTCGAAGTGCTTGAACATCATAGCTTGTTTCCCTCAAGACATCCTTACTTGTCAATTCAAGTTGATCACGTAATGTTTCTGGCAAACCATAGAGTGTCAGCTTGTTGCCAGTCACAGATAGAATTTTATCTTCCAAGATGAGAAGAGATTTGTTGAAGAGAGCATCTCAGTATTCAATAATTTCTGTTGGATTATTTCTTGCCTGGTGCAAAAAGTCTTCTGTCATGTCTTCCTTGTGATTTTCCCACAGTGTGATAGGTTTGTTTATGCCACATACGGCAACCAAAATGGCAAAGAGATTACGGAGTTGTGCTGGTGACTGAGACACAGCTGCCTCTTTCATTGCCTGGTACCAATGAGAATCATCTTCCAGCAGCCCCAGAACTTGGCATGCCTCAGTGTATGTGCTGCATGGCTTAATTTCAAGGATATCACCATCCTCATTTCTCACAATAATAGTTTTGAGATCTTCAAATGACATTGGTCCTCGAACAAGGTGCAACAGGAGGCGCATGTGGAATGCTTCTCTGTTGTTAGGATGTACAGTGTACACTCTTCCTAAGGCATTGTCTGTTACATATCCCGGGAAGTCTGCAAGAGGTACACCTTTTTTATTCGAATTTTCCAGACCTTTTGACTGGCATTCCAGCGGAAATGTCGAGGAACTTCAGAATAAAGCAATGTTTTTGCAAGAGGGTCTGTTTTGCAGAGATCAAAAAAGGCTGTTAATGTAGTCTTTGGTGGAGTGTCAGTCAAATGTGCTGTTGGCTGTTCTGGTTTATAGTATACTCTTTGGCCTCCTTCAAGATGTACTGCCAAGTGAACAACTGTTGGATACCTTTGATGGATGGGAAAGTTGAGCAGGCGCCACACTGCCTCACTGCTACTAATGTATCGTCCTTGTTGATAAGTGGTAACCTCATCAAGCCTATTCGGCATTTCATTTGCAACAGCAAACATGGCTGCGTCACTTCCCTTGGTAACATACTTGCAAATGTACTTGATGCTTTTGACTGAGTTGCAGTACTCCACATTTATGTGTGCTTTGAAGATTCTGCAGAGTAATGGAGAATACGGGACAACCCAAGAGTTGTCAACATCCTCTAACATTCCAGATTTTGGTGCTCTACCAAAGGCAACATAACCACCATCACCTGGTTTTCGGCGACGGTACAGGGGATATCCATCATCTCCTGTCTGTGTTTCTGTCAACATTTGCCTGGGAAACCTCTTACTGCACTTGCCATCAACAATGCATGGTGCCTTGCGATTCCTATTGCAGAAAGGGCCATGAATCATGTTTTTTGTGACAATATCGTACAGAATGGGATCCTTTTCTTCGTCCGGAATTTCTGCACTTATAATGCTGGCTGTCTACTTGGTTTGGGCTAATTTTTGTCTGCAACCAAACCAAGAGATGCATGTGTGGCAGTCCTCGCTTTTGCCACTCAATGGAGCACATGAAACAGGCTACTTTTCCAAACACTTGAACATCAGTGATGACATGCATCATTTTCTTAACTTTTTGTTGAAACAACCTGGCAACCAAGTCAACACGATCTGCTGCCACTTGTCCTGGAAGCAATTCAACTGTTATCTCTGGCCAGCTTGGGTTGCAAGTGAAGGTGACGAAGAGATCAGGTGTGCCTCTATGACGCACATAGGTCATTCCATCCTGTGCATATTCATGCATGTAACGGGGCCCTCCAGTGAAGGATGAAGGCAGCACTACTAATTTGCCAAGAATTTCAGAAGTCACATTGTTGTCATTCCTTACTGCCTCCAATAGTACACCATAGTCCTCAGCTCTAAGTTTTGTTTGGTTGAATCTAATGAAACGCAATCTCTCATTCTCAACCTTAGCATACATATCCACTATGTATTACTGGAACAGACGTGGGCATCGGAGGAGTGTATTGAATTCGTTGACTCTTTGCATTATGCGATATGCATAGTAGTCATTGCTGGTGGCCTTATTTACATCTTTGAAGTTCAAATCATAGCCATCTTCTCCTCTAACAAATAGCAGAGGGTACTGAAGTGGATCATATGACCTGTGAGTGTCTTGAATCCTTTGAAGTGGCATTTGTGAGGAACTTCTTGAATGCAGCACAATGTCCCTACGATCACCTAGTTCTCCAGCGATCACGATGGCCACTTCACTAACAGATGGTGCTTTGAATCTGCCTTTGTGTTCCCTTAATGGTGCTGTGCCAGAAATTTTGATTCTGTAGTCCACTTGAGTGTTACCATCCATTATCTCAGCAGCCATTTTAAATGACCTGACATAACTGTTATGCTGATGCAGCATTCTTTGTAGTTTGAGGACAATGTCTCTGTCAACAGGACTGTCAAGTAAACCCAGTCGTCTTTGTACTTGCTCATCTTCTCCCAAGAAGTAAATCTGCAGATATTTGCTGTCCTCGGCATTGGCTGGATGAAGAGGTCCAGCATGGTGGTACACTTGGCCTTGGACCTTGAATGTTGGCGTTCACCCATTATTCAGGACAACATTAGACTTGAAGGAAGTCATGGCAAACATATTATTGAATAGTCTAATATGTTTCACAAAGTCCTTTGATTGTGCAGTTTCACCCTTCAACAGACTGAACAATGGTTCTGGTGGCTTTCGTATTGGTGGCAGTTTGACTTTACCACCGGAGCAGCACATGCCTGGAGTTTCTCCTTTCCACTTAAGTGCACTACACTTTAGACAAACATTTGACATTCTGCCAATGTCAAGAAGATTGTTGCTTTCATACTCGTATCTTGGGTTGTACATGAAACCATCATGCATTTGGGCTTTCCATTTCAAGACTGTAGCGGACCTGATCTGTCTGTAGTCTTGATCTTTTCTCATCAGGAGCCTCTGCTGCTCTCGCAAGACTGTGGCGGACCTGATCTGTCTGTAGTCTTGATCCTCTTTCATCAGGAGCCTGTTCTGCTCTCGCAAGACTGTGGCGGACCTGATCTGCCTGTAGTCTTGATCCTTTCTCCTCGGGAGCCTCTGCTGCTCTCGCAAGACTGTGGCGGACCTGATCTGCCTGTAGTCTTGATCCTTTCTCATTAGGACCCTCTACCGCTCTCGCAAGACTGTGGCGGACCTGATCTGTCTGTAGTCTTGATCCTCTTTGATCAGGAGCCTGTGCTGCTCTCGCAAGACTGTGGCGGACCTGATCTGCCTGTAGTCTTGATCCTTTTTCATCAGGAGCCTCAGCTGCACGTGTACGTTCCACTGCGTTTGACTTGATTGTTTTCCTGCCCAGACTTCCCCTTTTTCTCTTAGGCATGACTGTAGCAAAAGATGACAATTCCTATGGATGAAGGAATGGAAAGTAATAATTCCCATACCGTGAATACTTTAACATAGTAAAATACTAAAATAATTAATTACAATTGAGATAATAAATAATGTTAATAATGTCACAGAAACATTTTAATTAACGTATTTCGGTATATTAAAGTGCCCCTTTAATTTTAATCTTCTGAGTACATAAAACGATAGGTAAATAGATATGCAATTTGTGATTCCCACGTTGGAGTACAATTTCTGGATCTTGAGTTTACTTACCGCTTTTGTTTAGTAAAGTTTTCTCTAAAATGTTGTGTTCCGTGTACCAAAAGTAAAAAAAAAAACAACTACTTTATTATGCACAAAGGCAAGTTGGTGTTGCACCAAATAAAAAAATGTGTCATCGGCGCGCAAGTTCATGTATCATCAAGAAATGACGTCATAGAAGATTTTTATTTATGGCGGTCCTATACCGTGATTACTTTAATATAGTAAAATACTAAAATAATTAATTACAATTAAACTAACCATTGTGATGGAACGAAACCAATTTCTGGATATTGAGTTTACTTACCGCTTTTGTTTAGTAAAGTCCGTGTACCTTCCTCAAACTGTACGAATCAGAGAGCATGAAAAAACATCAACAATTCTTCGCATCACAAAGGCACAATACAGCACCAGCGCGCAAGTTCTATTCGAACATCGGGAAATGACGTCACAGAGGAATTTTATTTATGGCGCCGTCGAGATTACTTTAATATAGTAAAATACTAAAATAAAAAAAAATTAATTACAATTAAACTACCCATCGAGATGAAACGAAACCTGTCCTATAACCTTCCCCATGTAATTATGTGTATGTGTAACAAATTTCACATTATTTGGTTATCTGGATCTTGAGTTATAAGGGAACAGACAGACAGACAGACAGACAGACAGCAAATGCCTCTTATTGGTATAGATATATATATATACTAGTTGCAAGTACCCGGCTTTGCCCGGGTTTAAAATAAGGTTTTCTTTTTACCTTTTGTTTTCTCCCTCCCCGTCTCTCCTTCCCCCTCCCTCTCCCTCCTTACCCCTCTCTCCCTTTCTCTTTCCCTCCCTCCCTTTCTCCCTCCCTCCCTCTCCTTCCCTCTCTAACTCTCCCATCTCCCTCTCTCTCCCTATCTCCCTCCCTCCTTCTCTCACTCCCGTCCCCCGTCTCTCCACCTTTCTCCCTTCCTCCTCCCCCCTCTCTCCCTCCCTGCCCCCTCTCTCTCTTTATCTCTCACTCCCTCCCATTTCTCCCATCCTCTCCCTCCCTACCCCCTCTCTCCCTCCCTCCTTTCACCCTCCCTCTCTCTCCCATCTCTCTCTCCCCCTCTTCCTCTCTCTCTCCCTCCCTCCCTACTCCCTCCCTTCTTTTCTCTCTCCCTCTCCCCCCTGCTCCCTCTCCCTCTCTCCCCCTGTCCACCCCCTCCCTCCCTCTCCCCTCCCTCCCTCCTACCCTCCTTTCCTCTCTCCCCCCTGCCCCCTCTCTCTCTCTTTTTCTCTCTCTCCCTCTCTCTCCCTATATCCCTCCCTCCTTCTCTCACCCCCGTCCCCCCTCTCTCCACCTTCCTCCCTTCCTCCTCCCCCCTCTCTCCCTCCATGCCCCCTCTCTCTCTTTATCTCTCACTCCCTCCCATCCTCTCTCTCCCTATCTCCTTCCCTCCCCTTTCTCTCAATCCCTCCCCTCTATCTCCCTCCCTACTCCCACCCTTCCTTTCTCTTTCCCTCCCTCCCTTTCTCTCTCCAACCCTCCCTCTCCCTCCCTCCCCATTAATCTCCCTCCCTACCACCTCTCTCGCTCCCTCCCTCCTTCCCTCCCCCTCTCTGCCCCCTCCTTCCCTCTCCCTCCCTGCCCCCTCTCTCTTTATCTCTCCCCCTCCCTCTCTCTGTACAATTAAACGTCAAATTACTCTTCTTAAATAAACAGAAAACCTTTTTTTAATCCCGGGCAAAGTCGGGTTCTTGCAGCATGAAAAAAAAAACAACAACAATATTTTTTTTTCCCGTCCCTAGCCCTTTCTTCACCGTCCGTTCAATTACACATTCACTTGGTGCGCGATTTTTATTTATAGTGAAGGCGATCCCATACCGTGGATACTTTAATATAGTAAAATACTTAAATAATTAATTACAATTAAACTATGCATTGAGATTGTATTAATAATGTTAATAATGTCACAGAAACATTTTAATTAACGTATTTCGGTTTATAAAAGTGCACCTTTAATTTTAATCTTCCGAATACATAAAACGATAGGTAAATAGATATGACTATTGATTTCATGTTTACAATTGGAGTTTCCGGGAGTTACCCCTCTTTTAAAAATGTGTCATAGGGAAATGACGTCACAGAGGAATTTTATCTATGGCGCCGTCGAGATCACTTTAATATAGTAAAATACTAAAATAAAAATAATTAATTACAATTAAACTACCCATCGAGATGAAACGAAACCTGTCCTATAACCTTCCCCATGTAATTATGTGTATGTGTAACAAATTTCACGTTTTTTGGTTTTCTGGATCTTGAGTTATAAGGGAACAGACAGACAGACAGACAGACAGACAGACAGACAGACAACTAATGCGTCTTATAAGTATATATATATATATATATATATATATATATATATATATATATATATATATTTGTATAATAGTTACAGAGACTAAATAGTGGATCTAAACAATCACGCTTACAGATAACTGGCTACATTCACACACACACACACACACACACACACACACACACACACACACACACACACACATATATATATATACCTATCCCCCGATTTACACGGTAGATACGTTCCTGAGAAAAACGTGTAAATCGAAAATTAAAAATTTTCTAGCCAAAACCGTGCAAATCGAAAAGCTTGCAGAAAATGCATAATGTTGTTATTTAACAGTTGTGATTTTTTTCAATAGTTTTAGGTGTACACATAAATAAAAATAAAATGCATTGACAGGTTAAAATATGTAATATATTACGCAAACACTATTTTTTAGAGCATTTTCGAAAAAAAAATGCTCTATTGTCCCCGTTTTGTCTGTCTGTCTGTCCGTCCGTCATCACCCTAGATCTCAACAACCATAAGTCTTAGACCCATGATGTATATATCATTTTGTAGGTCTTGGCCTGCCAAGAAATGACTTTTTCCATTTCGCGATCTGACCTCTCAGGGCCGTAAAAGGGGCCTTAGTACCTTTTTTTTACTATATAAGCTATATTAATAAAGGAGCGCTATATCTCAGCAACTATAAGTCCTAGACCCATGATGTATATATCATTTTGTAGGTCTTGGCCTGCCATGTGTACATCAAAAGTTCATTTCGCGACAGGACCTCTGAGGGCCGGGCTTCAGGGCTCCTAAGGGGCTTATATATTATATATACACCTTGTACGTTCAATAACCCGTTCATTTGGTGCGAAATACTGCAGCACGTAGTTTCACCAAGATTTATTAAGAAACTCATCAAATGAAATAGTAAGCTTGTGTTCTGAGTTTAATTGAAAGTATCAGAGCTATGCAACAATTGACGGAGTTTTCGGACGATTAAATGACTCTAATTTCGAATGTTTTCAATTATGAGTCCTATTTCAGTAACCACAAACCACTTGTAGTTAGATTTAAGAGAAAATAATTTTTTTTCAAATATAAAGAAACGTCTTTATAATATTTTTTTTACAGATATATGCATTACACAATTGAATTTATAAACATTTCCAAAATTTACAAATATTTACTGAAAGCTAACAAACGTACTGATACATAACATGAAAATGCGCTAACACGTCCTGTGTCCAGAATGGAACAGGCTTAATTGCTTGTTTAATTTAATTAAAATAAATTTAACACAAGAACAAAAAATTAAACCAAATGTGTTTTATTATTTCGATTTTAGTTTCTAAAGAAATAACTTTTATTGTAACTTCTTTCGACATTATAAGCCTATGATTTTTTTAAATTTATGTTCATTTATAATAATCTAAATTATGCACTCACTTGTAATTTACGAATATGGAAAATTAAATCTTTCTGAAACTGTGAAACTTTCACTCAAATACAATTTTCCGTAGATAAAACATTAATTTATGCGAAGAAATACAGACACAGTGTGCGTGTGCAGCAAGTCAGCACATAAGCTCGGGATGTGTACACAGCGCACGTGTTCAATCACAGTAGCATTTAGTAGAGTGCGATAAAAACAAAAAAAAACTTATTTGGAAAACCGTGTAAAAGCGAAAACGTGTAAAACAAGTACCGTGTAAATCGGGGGATAGGTGTATATACATGTATACCTATAAAATGGCTACAGAGACTAAATAGTGGATCACTATTCATCTTTGCACTAGACTACATAGCACAGTCTGGGAAACTATGTTCCAAAGGGCCAAATTTGGCCCACAGGACTGTATAATCTGGCCTACAGGAAGGTTTAATCTGGCTCTCACATCGATGTGCGGTTGCTGGATGGAACTTTGTCTGCTACGAGCATCGTTATCTTGACAGTCTCGCGTTCAGTTCTTCAGTCTATAACAGGGGCAGGAGAAATGGCCCAAGCGGCTGGATGCCATGGTGGAGGCAATACAGGATATAATGTCCCGGTCTTGTGTAATGGTGTCTGCAGTGGATTACTGGGCATATGGACGTGCCAGGGAATAATCGGGCCATGTCATAGCCAGGTCTTTCAATGCCCGGTTGGGATATTGGGGTGATGGGCAGAAATGTCCGAAGTTATTTGGAGTTGCCGTCCATGACTGACCCGTCAATGGGGCTAAGGAGCGTCGATCAGGCACTAATTGCCCAGTTTCTTACCGGGCAAAGTCCTTTCGTTGCGTGCTTTATGAGGTTGAGGCCCTATGTAGATTCCCTTTACCGCCGCTGCTGTAAGGTTGAGGAAACCGTGGAACATGTCTTTTTGAGTGCCCCGTGCTGGGGAACCACAGGGTGGACCAGTCGGATAGCTTGCTTCCCATTGGCCAATTCGTCAGTTATATTTTGCAGAAGAACGCAGCGAGTTTGATCTCACGGGCTCTAAGAGACTAAGTCTCAGGTCACTGATAAACAGAGTTAAAAGAAAGATTATATGTATGTATATTGAGAGATAGAGATAGAGAGAGGGGGGAGAGAGAGAGAAAGAGAGAGAGAGAGAGAGAGAGAGGATACTGAGTCCGATAGGAATGGTGCATGTTACGAGTTCATGTTCTAGCTCTCTCTTCCTCACTGGCAGAGGTGTATTCTGGTAGACTGAGACCCCCGGGCCATTAGAGCCGTTCTTATGGATATTCGAACTGGGCGGCTACTTAGGGCCGACACTGCAAAAGGGGTGCCCTTTACGAACATTTAGTGATGCCACTGACAAGGAAGTGCCATTTTAAAACACTTGGGGTCCTGGGTTTAAATAGCTAAAAACATTTGGTGTGTGTGTGTGTGGGGGGGGTTGGAGGGTCCAAAGTTGGAACCTTGTTCGCATGCCCTGCTCAGTGGGTGATGCAAATGAGGTTATGGTAAATTGGATAAAGGTCATTGCTAAACATCACCAGAAATTTTAGGTTTTGATTCATCCTTACTGAAAACGGTCCTGGAAAGAATCTCTTGGCACCTGCCACATGCATAGTATAGCATTTGATTGAAATCCAGTCCTCAGTGTCTATTTGAATAATCACCGAAACGATAACATCACTGCTCCACATAAACGACGTAAATGACTGTCAACGTACAAAAACTTGTCGGTTTAATTATCACTCACAGGGTACGAAACGTCGTCGTATGTCGTCGTTGTTTGACTGTCGACCTGAAGGTCACAGATTCCAAAGGTTTTTTTTTTTTCAGGTACCGGAGAAAACTCACCAGTCCGTCCAGATTAAAATGGTCACCGTGTCATTTCATCCATACATGGACTTTACAAACAATAATAAACAACTCATTGCTCACTAGTCTAATACATAATCGTCTAGCCTGTCGTACGTACGGGCGTGCGTATAACTTCCGCGGTTAAAAATAGACTGGGGAATTCCAAAATTTTCGTCTTACTCAAGGGGAGTTAACTCCTGCTTGGCTGAAAATAATACTCGCCGGTCCGGGTACCGGGCCTTTGATCTAGTATTTTATAACAGTACGTAATGGTGGTTAATGCTAATTATGCCTAAATCAAACCACACATTACTAGGAGATCAACATGTACATTTAAACTAGAATTTCAAATTTATTTTCATTTTAATTTAATTTCAATTTCTAAGAATTTACTTTTCATATGAATCATACCGGTAAATGCGCTGTGTGTTTTTTTCTAAGGATTTCAATTTATTGCTCTAGAAATAATTCCAGAGTTTGGTCCACTTTTGGACATTTTTTTTTCCTCTTGACCTGGCAGAATAAACTATATTTAGCTTAAACAGAGGGGAAATAATATGTTGATATTGACCAGCAGCAACACACGCACACACACACACACAGACACACACACACTCACACACAGACACACACGCGCACACACACACACACACAACGCACAAACCTGACCAGAGATAAGGAATGATAATTATTTTGACCTTCTTTGATTCATTCCCCCCCCCACCCCCCTTTTACAAGTCATAGCAGAACATTAAATTAAATCAATCTATGTACGTACATTCCTAAATTTAACAAATAATTCATCTAATCTAGTTTCTAAATGTACTTTTCCCCTTAAATACAAAAATTTTAAAATGTTAAGAATCTTTTCTAAGCTCCAAGTCTCCCAAAAAGGGGGAGATAACATTTTGTTCTCATTTTTTGACCTGACAGTATTCTCTCCCCATAATCAAAAGGAAGTTAATCAATAAGTGGGTCATGGCAATAATTGGGTCAAAATATCTGTCTAAGTACTTTTAGGAAATACTACGCCCCCCCCCATCCCCCCTCCTGCCCAGCTGAAAGATAAAAAAGACGTTTAAGAGAAACAGATAACTCAGAGGGAGATAAAAGAAACTAAAAGCGAATGGGATATTGAATATAACACAAGGAACAGTATGTTTGTTCACTATGTCTGTTTTGTGATGCTTCATAGTTTTTGTAGTTTTTTTGTACTTCTTTGATGGCTAGAATTGGGTCAAAGATTTGTGACACATTTTACAGCGGTTGAATGTGTTGCTTAAAGACGTCGCGAATCTTTATAATATGAAGACCACGTGGGTGGATGTGGCTGAAAGTAAAATTGAGACGTTTTGTTTTTTTAGTGTCGAGTATAAGGGGTCGTTCGCAAATGACGTCACGCAAAAAAACGACATTTTAGACCCCCCCTTTCCTCCCTTCCCCCTTGTCACAAAGTGTCACAAATTTTCACTCCCCTCCCTCCACCCAATATGTCACGTCACAAGTTAAAATAAATTAAAATACCTCAAATTACTGATTTATTTTCCTTTCGTTATTTTCGGACACAATCATTTTTTTTTTTTTACATTAGCCCATAAGGTATTCAGATGCTGATCGATAGAGAAAATTATTTCAATAGCTCCTCTATGTTACGAGATTGGTATTAATCGATAGATAATTTAATTCTGTATTACTTTTAATTGAAACATTTAAAATGAATATATAAGAATAAAGAGAAAAAAATCGAATCCAAAAACTAAAGGTGTGTCGCTCAGTAATATTGAAGCGACTCAAGTTTAAAATGTAAAAGACCGTTATGTAAATTTTTTAAATAAAAATTTTATTTCTCTACTTGTTTTTCTTTGATAATATCAAATAATGAACTTTTAGCGTACTAAAAACAGTTTTTGAGTCAAACCTAGTCAAAAAAGTAATAACTATCGAAAATTTTAACATACAAATTTTCATAACGATCAATTTTCAAAATTTCAAGCTGAGAAGAATTGTAATTTTGGCAGAAAATTCAACCAAATTTTGGGTTTCCTCAAAGATAATTATTATTTTTTGTGACGTCACAATTTCACCCCCCCTCCCCTGTCACAAAATGTCACAAAATCCTAGACCCCCCCTCCCCCAAGCGTTATGTCATTTGCGAACGAGCCCTAAACAGTTTGTGCATATGACATGCACAGAGATCGTATTGGGGTGGCACAGATAGTGCAGTGACACGTCCAGTGCCAGTGATAAACAGTTTATTTGACATGCACAGAGATCGTATTGTGTGGCACACATAGTGCAGTGACACGTCCAGTGCCAATGATAAACAGTCTGTTATATGACATGCACAGAGATCGTATTGTGTGCCACAGATAGCGCAGTGACACGTCCAGTGCCAATAATAAACAGTCTGTTTATATGACATGCAAAGAGATCGTATTGTGTGCCACAGATAGTTCTGTGACACGACCAGCGCCAATGATAAACAGTCTGTTTATATGACATGCACAGAGATCGTTTTTGTGGCACAGATAGTGCAGTGACACGTCCAGTGCAAAGAATCATATTCATACTAATCCTATGGTATTTCAGAGTGTGTGTTTGTCGGTGTGAGTGGGTGTGCACAGCTATAATATACGTTTGGTTATCACCATTAGAAGACGTTAATGGTATTTACAATTAGATAGTTATTTTTAAAGAAGGGGCAAATACAGCTGCTCTTGAACCCACCACATCTACAGAACAAGATAAAACGTGACGTGTTTTGTAATAAGATAAGAATGTGACGTGTCTTGTAACAAGATAAAAATGTGGCGTGTCTTGTAACAAGATAAGAATGTGACGTGCCTTGTGGCAGAAGGAGAATATCATGTCTCACCAACCGATGTACTTATCTTTCATTGTACTTTCCCCCGTGTCCAGTTTGGAGGTCAAGAAACAAAAACAACAATTTATTTTGTACTCGTGAAAATCATTTACTTTCGTCGATGTTGTGTTCAATTTAGATCTGGACCGATGCCCTGGCTACACCCCCCCCCTGTCCGGCTTCTAGCCCATTTCTCGGGGAAACTATTTTGTTTTGACTAATGGTGTCGCCCGCCATTTCTTCATCTTGATGGCCTTGACCCAGATAGCGTGTACTATGAACGGTGCCACCAGTATCTCTATGTACAACCTAACTAGAATTAGAATTGTTACGATGGACGCTGGAAAGAGTCGCAAACTTAAAAGATTACCAAATCATAGAACAAAATAATTCCAGACTTTTGGCATCACCGTCAGAGGTGTGGATGTAGACATTCCCTATCAACGTTGTGGATGTAGACATTCCCTATCAACGTTGTGGGTGTAGACATTCCCTATCAACGTTGTGGATGTAGACATTCCCTATCAACGTTGTGGATGTAGACATTCCCTATCAACGTTGTGGATGTAGACATTCCCTATCAACGTTGTGGATGTAGACATTCCCTATCAAACGTTGTGGATGTAGACATTCCCTATCAACGTTGTGGATGTAGACATTTCCTATCAAACGTTGTGGATGTAGACATTCCCTATCAACGTTGTGGATGTAGACATTCCCTATCAAACGTTGTGGATGAAGACATTCCCTATCAACGTTGTGGATGTAGACATTCCTCTTCAATGGTGGAGATGTAGACATGATCCATCAATGACTGTGATGTAGACATGGTCCACTAATTATGGAGATATATATTTATATGTAAAACAACAGTAAGTCAATCATAGTTCCTCAATGACAGCTAATTTCACGTTCTACTGTCACTGTCTCTCCAACACTCTCCATTCTCTCCTAGACTCTCCATTCTCTCACAGACTCTCCATTCTCTCCCAGATTCAATTCTCTCCTAAACTCTCCATTCTCTCCTAAACTCTCCATTCTCTCATAGACTCTCCATTCTCTCCTAGACTCTCCATTCTCTCCTAGACTCTCCATTCTCTCATAGACTCTCCATTCTCTCTGAGAATCTCCATTCTCATCTAGACTCTCCATTCTCTTTGAGACTCTCCATTTTCTCCTAAACTCTCCATTCTTTCATAGACTTTTCATTCTCTCCCACACTCTCCATTATCTCCCAGACTCTCCATTCTCTCATGGTAGGGGATAAGGGGGGCTCTATACCTAGCATGCCCTCCTCCCGACCATTACGCCGATTAAGGCTTACACATACACACTACTGTTTCAGTGATTGAAACCGCCCAAGTGGCAGAGTTCAGTTCCATCTATTAATTTGTTAATTTCAATAAAGAATAAAGATCTTGTTTGGTGATAAGAATAGACTGCCTGAATCAATCGAATTCCGATGTTAAATTTCAAATAGTTTGTCAAAATTGTGACAATATCGATGCAAATAATGCTTACTATTCTAAAGTATATATTTTTTTGAATGTTCTACAGCTCTGTGTTGCGTGGACAGATGGACGTATGGTAAAACGCTCGACTGTCGACTGAGGGTTTATGGTTCGATCTCCGGTGAGTACCAATGGATTTTCATGACCTCCATGACTATTGTACTATCTTCTATGGTGGTGGTAAAAGATGGGCATCATAAAAACCGTCCCAATAGAGGTTTAAAGGATATAGAGATTTCATCACATCCTTACAGGGACTTCACTCACTGTTCTTTGTGAATAATTTTTTTTTTTCATAATTTACAATGTCGAAAAAATCATTTCTAAACGTTTCAACATTTATTGCCATTTTCCATCCCATAATACAAAAACAATGTGATAAAAAAATCCCCTTTATCAAGCTAACAACTTGATTAGACATAAATACGTTTATTCATTTATACTCTATTTATACAATGTATGACGTCAGTAGACCAAAAGCGTACCTCGCTCCACATATCACAAAGTCATAAAAATAACTAACCTCCACAAACACATGTTTCATTGATTGATTGATGCTCCAGTGACGTCCTCCACAACAGTGTGTGACGTCAGCACTGTCTCGTCTTGCGTCTTGGGTGTTGTTAAGTGTGGACGACTCCAACAGAAGCAGGGGGTGTGAAGTGTGGACGACTCCAACAGAAGCAGGGGGGTGAAGTGTGGACGACTCCAACAGAAGCAGGGGGGGGGTGTGAAGTGTGGACGACTCCAACAGAAGCAGGGGGCGAAATGTGGACGACTCCAACAGAAGCAGGGGGGGTGTGAAGTGTGGACGACTCCAACAGAAGCAGGGGGAGGGTGAAGTGTGGACGACTCCGACAGAAGCGGGGGGGGGTGAAGTGTGGACGACTCCAACAGAAGCAGGGGGTGAAGTGTGGACAACTCCAACAGAAGCAGGGGGGTGAAGTGTGGACGACTCCAACAGAAGCAGGGGGGTGAAGTGTGGACGACTCCAACAGAAGCAGGGGGGTGAAGTGTGGACGACTCCAACAGAAGCAGGGGGTGTGAAGTGTGGACGACTCCAACAGAAGCAGGGGGGGTGAAGTGTGGACGACTCCAACAGAAGCAGGGGGGGTGTGAAGTGTGGACGACTCCAACAGAAGCAGGGGGGTGTGAAGTGTGGACGACTCCAACAGAAGCAGGGGGTGTGAAGTGTGGACGAATCCAACAGAAGCAGGGGGGTGTGAAGTGTGGACGAATCCAACAGAAGCAGGGTGGTGTTAAGTGTGGACGACTCCAACAGAAGCAGGGGGTGTGAAGTGTGGACGACTCCAACAGAAGCAGGGGGGGTGTGAAGTGTGGACGACTCCAACAGAAGCAGGGGGGTGTGAAGTGTGGACGACTCCAACAGAAGCAGGGGGGTGTGAAGTGTGGACGAATCCAACAGAAGCAGGGTGGTGTGAAGTGTGGACGACTCCAACAGAAGCAGGGGGGGGGTGTGAAGTGTGGACGACTCCAACAGAAGCAGGGGGCGAAATGTGGACGACTCCAACAGAAGCAGGGGGTGAAGTGTGGACGACTCCAACAGAAGTAGGGGGGTGAAGTGTGGACGACTCCAACAGAAGCAGGGGGGGTGAAGTGTGGACGACTCCAACAGAAGCAGGGGGGTGAAGTGTGGACGACTCCAACAGAAGCAGGGGGGATGAAGTGTGGACGACTCCAACAGAAGCAGGGGGGTGAAGTGGATTTCTATGAATGAATTCCCCCATCCCCCGTTCTTTTTTTTTTCTATTTGCCATTTCGAAGCATTATATTTTTTGTTACTTCTCCCAGACTCTCCATTCTCTCCCAGACTCTCGATTCTCCCCTTGACTCTCACTTCTCTCCTAGACTCTCCATTCTCTCCCAGACTCTCGATTCTCCCCTTGACTCTCACTTCTCTCCTAGACTCTCCATTCTCTCCCAGACTCTCGATTCTCCCCTTGACTCTCACTTCTCTCCTAGACTCTCCATTCTCTCCCAGACTCTCAATTCTCCCCTTGACTCTCCATTCTCTCCTAGACTCTCCATTCTCTCCCAGACTATCCATTTTCTCCTAGACTCTCCATTCTCTCTGATACTCTCCGTTCTCTCCCAGACTCTCCATTCTCTACTAGACTCTCCATTTTCTCTCAGACTTTCTCTTAGAATCACCATTCTCTCAATGTCTCTAAATTCTTCTTCTAATCCAGCGGTGGCGAACCTATGTCAACAGCCTCATCAGTCGGCACGTAGAGCCTCATCAGTCGGCAAGTAGAGCCTCATCAGTCGGCAAGTAGAGCCTCATCAGTCGGCAAGTAGAGCCTCATCAGTCGGCACGTAGAGCCTCATCAGTCGGAAAGTAGAGCCTCATCAGTCGGCAAGTAGAGCCTCATCAGTCGGCAAGTAGAGCCTCATCGGTCGGCAAGTAGAGCCTCATCAGTCGGAAAGTAGAGCCTCATCAGTCGGCAAGTAGAGCCTCATCAGTCGGCAAGTAGAACCTCATCAGTCGGCAAGTAGAGCCTCATCAGTCGGTACGTAGAGCCTCTTCAGTCGGCACGCGACTAAAATATCACTTCCGTTTATTTTAAATTGGTGTGTTGGCACTTTGTTATAAATAAGTGTTTTTTTTTTGGTTGAATTTCGGGCACGTGGCCCGAAGAAGTTCTCCCATCACTGTCCAAGACATTATTTCATTGTCTCTCAAAGCTCTGCTGAAGTCTCAAATCCCCATTGTCTTTTATTTCTCTCATAGAATCTCAATTCTCTCAGTCTCTTAATTTTTCTAAACCAGCCATGGAAAAAAAAAACTACGGCCCGTGGGACAAATACGGCCCGCCGGACTATTTCACCCGGCCCGCCGGCGGACTATTTCATCATCTCTATGGTTATGACATTTACATTTAACTTACATACGCTCATTTCAACACTCCAGTCATCGGCCGGTCAAATTATCCAAACCCAAAATGTGGCCCGCGAATGAAAAAAAGTAAACCCACCCACCACTGTTCTAGACTCCCACCCAAAAGATTTTTTTCAATTGTATCAACATCAACAACAGCCGGCGTCGTCCCGTCATGAATGGTGGGGGTGGGTGGGGGTGCTGTGGGGGAAGGATGCAAATCGGAAGTTACAGACTTGCGTGAAGATGATCCCTTGTGACGTGACGTAAGCGTGGGTGGCTACGTTATCAGTGGGCTAAAAGAGCTCACATTCTATGTACATCCGCCTATTTGAATAACAAATGAATACGGCAGAGCAAAAAAAAAAAAAGAAAGAAAACCCAACAACCTGGAGCTAAAGAAAGAAATCTGTTCCACTTGATGACGTCATTAAAAGAATAAAAAAAAATAAATAAAAGAAACCTTGTGTGGGAGGGACAGTCTATCATTTCTCAATGGACACGGTTTTGTAGCTGGCATAAAAATTGCACATACATCATGTGCTTTGGTCTTTATGTCTTTCCGTATTTTCTGTTTTGCAAATTGATGTGCATTTTTTTGTATCTTTTCTATTGGTTTTATTTCTTAGAAATATATATATAATTTGGAGGATAGTTTGGATTCCGTATTAAAATAAATTACACTTAGATCCAAATTTATGCGATTGTTTTCAATGGCAATTCGGATTTATGCCGGCTTCATACAATTTAAAAAAAAATAGTTTGTCTATGAATATTCGCGCGCTGGATGAGTAATTGGGGATAGATAAGTGATTTATTCTTAGGCATAATGAGTTACGCCAGTGGTGCAGCGACCCTAACTCGCAACCGGGTCAAAATACCTTTTTAGCGCCCCCTCCCATTCGAAAACCATACATTTTTTATATGTAAAATATACCATTTGGCGCCCCTTCGTGAGTAGCGCCCGGGGCATGATGCCCACCTTGCTCCCCCTCACTACGCCACCGAGTTACGCCTGATAGATGAACTGGTTTTCTCTTTCAAAAAGTAATTGTCATTTGTAATTGTCTGCAATCATTTAAATACATTTCTCAAAAAAACAGGAAGTGTCATTGTAGTTTTGGATAAAAAACAAAGGCTATAGTTAAGCTCCAATCAAAGACTATTATTACACTTTAGGGACTGTTCACATATCACGTTCTAAACCTGGGTCTGGATATTCTTTCAAGTCCCTTAATGGGTATGAATGTGGGTGGGAAACTCATAATGCCATATGACGTAAACTTTATTTGATTACTTTTATACAAATAGCATGTTAAACAGAATATAATCATATCTTAAGAAATACACAATCTATGGCGATTAAAATCCAATTTAGCTGACCATAAAAATCAACGAATAACATTTGCCAAATTATGATATTAAACACATGTCGCAAAATAACTTAACACGGGAACAGATGATCATGCGGTAAAGCCCTCGACTGTAGACCTGAGGGTTCGATCTTCAGGAGAGAACCAATGGCTTGGTGGCGCTTTGGTAGCGAGCCGTATCTTCATGCTATGGGTTAATGGTTTGCCTCGTGGCGAGACCAGTCACATAAGAATGCCTCCCGTGGTGCCTTCATGGTTATCGCACCATCGGCTATGGTGGGGATTAAAAAAAAGGGCACTTCGAAAGCCATTCCATGAGTGGCTTATGGGATCTAAGAGATAAACGTCCAATCATTTCAGGGACTTGTAAAAAACAAAAGTGTTAAATTGACACAGGTTTATATTACAAGATACATGTCCAGGTGATCACTCATCCGTCTTTAGGTAGGACAGCCCTTTTGTAAATTCTGTCCTCCCCCATTAAAAAAGTGCCCTCCTGTATGTCCCACTTGATTATATTTAATGACTAATCTGCAGATCTCCATCGAACTTTCCATCAAACATGTTTTCAATCGAATACTTGTCTGAAATAATCAGCTGAAACTCAAACAGTCTAATTGAGTCTCAAACGGTCTATTTGAGGTTCAAACAGTCTGAGGCTCAAACAGTCGAACTGAGGCTCAAACAGTCTGAGGCTCAAACAGTCGAACTGAGGCTCAAACAGTCGAACAGGCTCAAACAGTCTGAGGCTCAAACAGTATAACTGACAGAAAAATTCGAGCTGGCGTCCAATTATCCCAAACTGAGAGTATCACAAACAAGAAATTCATCCCTGAAATTTTGATACAAAACCAAATTTTTGGCAGAAAATGTGTTCATACAATGTGTTCATATCATTTCATACAATGTGTTCATATCATGTGTTCATACAATGTGTTCATATCAAGTGTTCATACAATGTGTTCATATCGCTAAAATTATCTTAAGTGAAGTCAGTCAGTTCATAAAATAACCTCTAGGAATAGTTAACAACTTTAAATTAGCAGTGAAATGATCTATCTAGCTCAACGGAAACTGCAAGATGGCATCAAATAAAGACCACCCTTCAGTCAACATTTTTTTTACATAAAGACTAAAAAATGTATGCAATGAATTCTTTTTTTTCCTATCGGTATCGTCTTTTCCTTGGTGACACTTGTTAAAACGTTTGAAAAGAACCCAGAATGGTCAAAGAAATGCGGTCTTAAATTATTTGTCATCGATGATTAAAAATACGCCAAGAACTAGTTTTACATGCAAAATTTCAAAAGTCTTGAGCGCCTAGAACTAATTTTACATGTAAAACTGCAAAACTTTTGAGCTCCGAGAACTAATTTTACATGTAAAACTGCAAAACTCTTGAGCGCCGAGAACTAATTTTACATGTAAAACTGCATAAGTCTTGCGCTCCGAGAACTAATTTTACATGTAAAACTGCAAAACTCTTGAGCGCCGAGATCTAATTTTACATGTAAAACTGCAAAACTTATGAGCTCCGAGAACAAATTTTAGATGTAAAACTGAAAAACTCTTGAGTGCCGAGAACTAATTTTACATGTAAAACTGCTAAGTCTTGTGCATTTTTAGCGAAGATACATGCACAAATGAATATTCATGTATTTTAAACACAATGCAAAGTAGGTAACATATTAGGCTGTAAGAGCACCTTCTATGGAATCCTGAGCAAAATACAGCTGCAGCCCGCTTCCCTTCAAGCGTCACTAACATTATCTTCTTTTTAAACATTTCAACTGGAAACTATTCGATTCTAAACGGTAAATAACACTCAGCAACATTTTATCAGAAGGCTATAATCGATTACACATATTCACTGTGTTCACTGAGTTATTGAAGCAGCAAACAGTGTTTTTTTACGGCTACGATACTCACAAAAGATCGACTTCTAGTGGTGCTAGTCCCTTTGGCCGGTGTAACATAAGTCAACTGGGTTCCGAATGAGACATGGGAGGCATATGTGGTCTGAATCGTGACTGGACATAAAGACAAATGTAGCCTGATAGCCTGTTCTATTTAGTCTGGTGATTATGAAACCAAATATTTGAAAAAAGTGACCAAAGATAAAAAAAAACAACCCAGACGTGACTGAGGACGACTGGACCCATGGACACCGTCCAGTACTGTCCTGCATAGGTCAATCCAACACAAGCCACCTAATTTCATAAAAATTTCTAGGTCAGTGTTTCCCAAATGATCCTAGTGAATAGACTCTTTAAGACTTATGTCTCTTGTAAGCCATGACATGTAGGACTATCAATCCAATTATGAACGTTTGTTTTTTCAGATGAATCCACAGTTTCCCCCTTTTTTTTCGCACTTTTCCTATTTCTTATAGTCTTACAAACAAATTTAGCAAAGAACTTTGTCAATCGCACAGCAGTCTTGAAGGAATGAACAGAACATGAACAGGGAGACATTCTTTTTTTTTTTTTAACTTACTACTAACCAGACAAAACTGATTGCACTCTAACCAGACAAAACAGATTGCACACTAACCAGACAAAACAGATTGCACACTAACGAGACAAAACAGATTGCACACTAACGAGACAAAACAGATTGCACACTAACGAGACAAAACAGATTGCACACTAACCTAACAAAACAGATTGCACACTAACCTAACAAAACAGATTGCACACTAACGAGACAAAACAGATTGCACACTAACGAGAAAAAACAGATTGCACACTAACGAGACAAAACAGATTTCACACTAACGAGACAAAACAGATTGCACACTAACCTGACAAAACAGATTGCACACTAACGAGACAAAACAGATTGCACACTAACGAGACAAAACAGATTGCACACTAACCTGACAAAACAGATTGCACACTAACCAGACAAAACAGATTGCACACTAACCTGACAAAACAGATTGCACACTAACCTAACAAAACAGATTGCACACTAACGAGACAAAACAGATTGCACACTAACGAGACAAAACAGATTGCTAACTAACCTGACAAAACAGATTGCACACTAACCTGACAAAACAAATTGCACACTAACGAGACAAAACAGATTGCACACTAACCTAACAAAACAGATTGCACACTAACGAGACAAAACAGATTGCACACTAACGAGACAAAACAGATTGCACACTAACCTGACAAAACAGATTGCACACTAACGAGACAAAACAGATTGCACACTAACGAGACAAAACAGATTGCACACTAACGAAACAAAACAGATTGCACACTAACGAGACAAAACAGATTGCACACTAACGAGACAAAACAGATTGCACACTAACCTGACAAAACAGATTGCACACTAACGAGACAAAACAGATTGCACACTAACGAGACAAAACAGATTGCACACTAACCTAACAAAACAGATTGCACACTAACGAGACAAAACAGATTGCACACTAACGAGACAAAACAGATTGCACACTAACGAGACAAAACAGATTGCACACTAACCTGACAAAACAGATTGCACACTAACGAGACAAAACAGATTGCACACTAACCTGACAAAACAGATTGCACACTAACGAGACAAAACAGATTGCACACTAACGAGACAAAACAGATTGCACACTAACCTGACAAAACAGATTGCACACTAACCTGACAAAACAGATTAAACACTAACGAGACAAAACAGATTGCACACTAACCTAACAAAACAAATTGCACACTAACGAGACAAAACAGATTGCACACTAACGAGACAAAACAGATTGCACACTAACGAGACAAAACAGATTGCACACTAACCTGACAAAACAGATTGCACACTAACCTGACAAAACAGATTGCACACTAATGAGACAAAACAGATTGCACACTAACGAGACAAAACAGATTGCACACTAACCTGACAAAACAGATTGCACACTAACCTGACAAAACAGATTGCACACTAACGAGACAAAACAGATTGCACACTAACCTAACAAAACAGATTGCACACTAACGAGACAAAACAGATTGCACACTAACGAGACAAAACAGATTGCACACTAACGAGACAAAACAGATTGCACACTAACCTGACAAAACAGATTGCACACTAACGAGACAAAACAGATTGCACACTAACCTGACAAAACAGATTGCACACTAACGAGACAAAACAGATTGCACACTAACCAAACAAAACAGATTGCACACTAACCTGACAAAACAGATTGCACACTAACCTAACAAAACAGATTGCACACTAACGAGACAAAACAGATTGCACACTAACCTAACAAAACAGATTGCACACTAACGAGACAAAACAGATTGCACACTAACGAGAAAAAACAGATTGCACACTAACGAGACAAAACAGATTTCACACTAACGAGACAAAACAGATTGCACACTAACGAGACAAAACAGATTGCACACTAACGAGACAAAACAGATTGCACACTAACGAGACAAAACAGATTGCACACTAACCTGACAAAACAGATTGCACACTAACCTGACAAAACAGATTGCACACTAACGAGACAAAACAGATTGCACACTAACGAGACAAAACAGATTGCACACTAACCTAACAAAACAGATTGCACACTAACGAGACAAAACAGATTGCACACTAACGAGACAAAACAGATTGCACACTAACGAGACAAAACAGATTGCACACTAACGAGACAAAACAGATTGCACACTGACAAGACAAAACAGATTGCACACTAACCTGACAAAACAGATTGCACACTAACGAGACAAAACAGATTGCACACTAACGAGACAAAACAGATTGCACACTAACGAGACAAAACAGATTGCACACTAACGAGACAAAACAGATTGCACACTAACGAGACAAAACAGATTGCACACTAACCTGACAAAACTGATTGCACACTAACCTGACAAAACTGATTGTACACTAACCTGACAAAACTGATTGCCCAATGGTTGATGTATATAACCATTATATAATAAACATTACATTATAAAAAATATTTTATAAAAAACGTTTTTCTTGCGTACTAAAAAGCAGAAAATAATTTCTGAATAAATTGGTAACATGGTAATAGACTTTATAAGAGCTTCTGATTTTTATAAAAAAGAAAAACGTTGGGCGCATGAATCTTATATAATGTGAATGTTTGTATTACAGTATTAGAATCATCAAATGTTAACAATTAAATCCCAAAAGAATTCTTACAGAAGGTTTTCGAAATATCACGATATTGCAGATCATTTATTAGAACTTAGTCTAGATAACAAAATGCATATGAGTATGTAAAATGAATTCTAGTGTTGTATAACGTTGATGACAAAACTGGAAACTCGCATTTTAAAGATCAAGCCAGGGCTATTGCTGATTATTACGCATTTGACAATTCAATCGAGGAGAGTGAAACCTGGTATGATATATGGAAATGCAAAACTAGTAAAGGGGTAAAACAGATACAATGACTCTATGTGAGTTTTTAGATGAAACCAATTTTTCCCCCATGATTAAGATGGCTTTTTTTTAAGCATTGGCTCTTCCAGTGTGTGAAGTCCCTGTAAGGATATTATGAAATCTCTTAGATCCTTTAAACCACCAATGGGACGGTTTTTATGGTGCCCTTCTTTCATTCCCACCATAGCCGATAGTGTAATGGTCATGGAGGCACCACGGGAGATAAAGCAAGGACTTAAGCCATGACCTGAAACATCCATTGGTCCTCACACGGAGATCGAACCAGGGACCCTCAGGTCGACAGTCGAGTGCTTTATCACACGACCATCCGTTACCCTGGGTCTTCCAGTAACAACATGCACAATCGAGAGATCATTTAGCACTCTAAGACGAGTAACAACGTGGCTAGGCTCAACAACTGATGCTGATCGTTTATCTGGTCTTTGTATGATGAGTATCAAAAATAAAAAAAAAATGTTATCAGTCGATTTGAACAAATACCAAGACGTTTACAATTTTTGTTCCAGAATAAATAGTTTAAAATTACAATATTATTTCTGTATTAGTGTAATTTATAATTTTAATACTCTATTTTATTAGTATAATAATTGTTCGAAACCATTTATTTTAAAAATGACAATAATGTAATCAGTTATACTTGCAGATATAATTCTTTTTTATGTTTTATATATGTACATGTTCTTTAATGTAATAAACTTTCCGGAAATTTAGTTCAGTTTTATAAGATTTTTCCAAAATGCGCCCATGAATATAATGTCTGTATTCAACTAAATTTGATTATGCTCAGTGTGTTCAACTGTTGTATTATTGTTGGCTTTCAAATATTTTTTATTAGACTCTTAACTGATGTGGTCGTTTGGGGGAAATAATGAACCCGTCAATATATATATATATATATATATCTGTAGTGCTGTCATACGTCCTTTCTGTCGGCTTATGCCAAATTTATATAAAACAAAAGAAATCTGATCCGCTTCATGATGATACACTGCACTGTATAATGTTAACACTGGATGATACACTGCAACATATAATGTTAACACTGGATGAAACACTGCACTGTATAATGTTAACACTGGGTGATACACTGCACTGTATAATGTTAACACTGGATGATACACTGCACTGTATAATGTTAACACTGGGTGGTACACTGCACTGTATAATGTTAACACTGGGTGATACACTGCAACATATAATGTTAACACTGGATGAAACACTGCACTGTACAATGTTAGCATTGGATGAAACACTGCACTGTATAATGTTAACACTGGGTGATACACTGCACTGTATAATGTTAACACTGGATGATACACTGCACTGTATTATGTTAACACTGGGTGGTACACTGCACTGTATAATGTTAACACTGGGTGATACACTGCACTGTATAATGTTAACACTGGATGATACACTGCACTGTATAGTGTTAGCATTGGATGAAACACTGCACTGTATAATGTTAGCATTGGTTGAAACACTGCACTGTATCATGTTAACACTGGGTGATACACTGCACTGTATAATGTTAACATCGGGTGAAACTCCGGCTGAAACATGACACTGTTTATTGTTAACACTGGATGAAAAACTTAACTGTAGTTAGAACTCAATGAAACATCAAAACTTATCCTTAATCATTCTGCCATAAACACACTATGTAAGATTTTTTTATAATACTATTAAAAATTACAAGATATTTGAGCTTACACTTCAAGTAAAAAATAAAGCGATAGTTTGAATATAATATTTTATTTTTACAATTCAATATTTTAGACTTTAACGTCTCATATTTCAAATCGATGAAACTTTTTAAACTGTAAATTTTTCTAACATTTATGGAATCGAGACGCAGGCAAGAAGCCATGATACATATTTTAAAACAGGAAACGGTTTTCTTTATTCTTACTTTCGATCTACAGCAAACAAACTGACAGATAGGAAACGGAAAATACTTATTTAGATTGTTCACATAGCGATGTATAATGTTAACACTGGGTGAAACATTACACTGTATGGTGTTAATAGCCATGAAACATTGTATTGTATGATGTAAGCACTCGGCGAAACATTGTTTCTGTATAATGTGAAAACTGGGTGAGTCATTCCTCAGCTTACAAAACAAAACAAATAAACGAGATAAGATGTAAAGTAATCCAGACACTGCTCCATAACAAAACGTTGACAATAAAAATTAGCCTTTTTGTTTCATTTGATAGTTGTCAACACATCTTGGAAAGTCCGTGTACAAAAAACCGAAGACGATAATGTAAGGGAGGGAGGGGGTGGGGGGTGAAGAGGTGGGTGATATTAACGCAGAAGATGAGCAAGGAAAAAAAAAACACACACAAAAGAAACCCATGATTTTATTTGTCCTCCGAGTCTAGCGTAAAAAAAATAAAAATGTAATTATTATCTGTTTGCGTAACGTCACATCAACAGGAACACAAATCAAACTAATCCATTCATTTTGCAGGCAGTGTAAAATTAAATGATCAAAATAAATGATCACACACTATGAGTTGGCAGCGAACTGAGCTTTGATTGAAGTGGATGATGTCATATACTATTTAGGTTTAGTGGATTATGACAGAATCTTTGTTTTGAATGGCTCCCATGTTTATCTATCTATCTATCTATCTATCTATCTATCTATCTATCTATCTATCTATCTATCTATCTATCTATCTATCTATCTATCTATCTATCTATCTATCTATCTATCTATCTATCTATCTATCTATCTATCTATCTATCTATCTGTCTGTCTGTCTGTCTAATCTACCTTTTAGCCTTTATTTCTATCTATTTAAATAACTCTCTTTTGTTCTGTGAATCCTCCATCCGTTTATCTATTCATCTTTTTATCCATCTATGAGTTTGTACTAGTGTGTCTGATATGATGACTGTGTACTAGTGTGTCTGATATGATGACTGTGTACTAGTGTGTCTGATATGATGACTGTGTACTAGTGTGTCTGATATGATGACTGTGTACTAGTGTGTCTGATATGATGACTGTGTACTAGTGTGTCTGATATGATGACTGTGTACTAGTGTGTCTGATATGATGACTGTGTACTAGTGTGTCTGATATGATGACTGTGTACTAGTGTGTCTGATATGATGACTGTGTACTAGTGTGTCTGATATGATGACTGTGTACTAGTGTGTCTGATATGATGCCTCCAGACACGACATCAGCTAGTTGATGACTCAGCAAACATCCAACCAATCTCTAAATAAAAACAAACAACATACAAAAAAACAACTCACACACACACACACTCGTTTGTCGGAATCTTAAAATGTCCAAATAAGAAAAAAAATAATGAAAAAAAAAAAAGAAAACCCAACAAAAAGCAAGGGTCCCACTTCGGCTGGAAATGACTACCCCTACCATCTCCCCACTGTCGCCCCCCCCCCCACTACGTTCTATGTTAAACACAATCTTCACTTGATTGTGCGCCGTCCCTCGTTCTTTTTCTGAGCCCCAATCCCCCCCCACCCGCTCACCTACTCTCCCCCCCCCCCAACCCGCGACAGAGAACGGTGTGAGTCATCAGCCGAGTTGGTTAACCGACATCCTAATCAATATATTGGGCGGCGGACTCCTCTAACAGGTTTGGGGGGGGGGGGAATCAAGAATGACAGTGAAGTATTTGTCTCGCTCAACTGCCAGGATGTAAACATGTTGCGCGGTTTGTTGGCTTTTTTTAATATATATATATAAACAATCGTACTTATTAAAATTTCGAAAAAAAATTGTCAATAGCAGGGAAGATCACAGAGATATTTTTCAATACGAGTTATGGCCCTTGCCATTTTCCTTTTCTTTTTTATTTAATAGCTGCACAAATACTCAATTCATGGCAATTTTTCCACGAGAATGCAATTTTTTCCCTCCATTTTACAATTAAAAAAAAATAAATATGACATTTGATGGTTTTTTTTTTCTTTTTGTAATTTTCTTTCAGAATGACTCGTATTAACCGACTGTATATTTACTGTCAGGGTCATTCCATGTCAACTCAACCAGTGGTGTTCACCCGACCCCCTCAGATCTTCCTGAAATTTTCAGGGCTTGTGGTACATTCAAAGTTGAGTGATTCCTGAAAATTTCAGGCCATTTGGTCAAAAACTTTCTGAGATATGATTTTTTTAATTTTTAGGGGTAGTCGCGAGTGCGCGTGACATTTACATTTTCGCGATATTTGAACGTGAATATTTCAAAAACTAATAGAGGTATCAGGCTGAAATTTTCAGTATTTACTCATTGTTTTGTTCTAAGCTAAATGATGTATTTATCTTAAGTGTAGCTTGTACACAGAATGCCCTAAAAATTTCCAAACATTGCACTTCAGACAGTTTTCATCAATATTTGACTCGGTATAGCCAAGAACCTATAAGACATGAAATGATGTTTGTTAAACAGTTAGTAAGTACCATATATGTGTTTATTATTTTGATAGAGAATTCCTGTTAATCAATAATAGTGTACTCATGGTGGGCCCCTTTAAGCATCATGGTCATCCATTTTTGCACTTATTGCGACCCTCAGATGACCATGTGGACAGTAATTCACACTTTTCATATTTTGCACACTTGTTAACCTTGGCAAGTACTAGCTATGGTGAAAATTTCATGTTGGTGTCTTAACGCCTTCTTGGTGAAAAATTGCATGAAATTGCATGATTATACACTATTATTGAATATTGCGTAGCGAATATTTCAAAAACTAAAAGAGGTATCAGGCTGTAATTTTCAGTATTTACTCATTGTTTTGTCCTGAGTTGAATGATGTATTTATCTTAAGTGTAGCTTGCACACAGAATGCCCTAAAAATTTCCAAACATTGCACTTCAGACAGTTTTCATCATTATTTGACCACGCACGCTACGGGCCTCATTAACGTGTATTATGGTAAATCAGCATAGCAATGAAATGTCAATCAAATTTTATGAAAAATACAGTTAGTTTTAAGTACAAAATCAAATTACAGATTGTTTGTTTTTATCAACCATACAAGCAACCATGCAAGGCGGATATCAGCGTATGCTCATTATGCTGCCGATGCAGTTAACTGATGGTATCTTATCTATGTACACACAGTCCTACTATCAAACTGTTTCTTGCAATTAGTTTTTGAAATATTCACGTTCAAATATCGCGAAAATGTAAATGTCACGCGCACTCGCGACTACCCCTAAAAATTAAAAAAATCATATCTCAGAAAGTTTTTGACCAAATGGCCTAAAATTTTCAGGAATCACTCAACTTTGAATGTACCACAAGCCCTGAAAATTTCAGGAAGATCTGAGGGGGTCGGGTGAACAATTGTCAAAAAACTGTTTGAGTTGACATGGAATGACCCTGTCATAATATGACTGCAAGACAGGTAGATATGTAGTGTCATAATATAGCTGCAAGACCGGTAGATATTTACTCTCATAATATGGCTGCAAGACAGGTGGATATGGGTAGTTATGTACTGTCATTATATGGCTACAAGTCAGGGAGAAATGATTGAATGAAACAAAAAAGCTTAAATAGAACTATTTTACAAACTATTTCACAAATACATAAGCTACTAATGAACATAACAGGCATAGCTACGCCAATACTTCAAGTTAACATCTTAATTTATGTATTTATTTTATTTTCAATATTACAAAAAAGAATTCGATTGCATCTCTTCCCTCCCTCCCTCCCCCTCCCCCTCCCCCGACTGTAAGCCATATAGATGGATCAAAAAGATAATTGCTGTAGGCATACATGCAAATAAACAAAATTCTCAACCAAAATAAAAACAAAAAAAATTACCCTGGGAGCAAAGAGTGCATCTTCTATTACATATAAATCTTGCAGCTAGGGAACCAAATGTGGAAAAAAAGTTGTACAGATATCAGATTTATGTGTTACGTTTTATGTATTACTTTAAAATATTGGGAAAAGAGAAAAATACAAGCCGAGACCAGCTGATGGAAAATTTGTGTCAGGGGAGGTAACCGTTTTTCGTTATCTTTGTTTTTAAAGACAAGTGATAAAGTGAATCATAGCCCTTGGCGAAAATGAGAATTACAAAAAAAAAAAAAGGGCTGCGCCTGCACTGAATCTGAAAGTCAGTTGTGCAGTTGCTTTACTATTACTAGTTTTAGTAATGTTCACCATAGTCTTAATACTGTCGATTCTATCTAATCATTTCTCTAATTATTTCAATGCAGATGGCGGCCGTTTAGGACTTGGATCGTGCTGAATTCTCTGTAACCCT
>JAGDYQ010000007.1:5461853-5480706 GCA_021962125.1 Bulinus truncatus
TGTACATACTTCTGTGCATTCGTCCAATTATATCATATGTCTATCTATGTGTCTTATCTTTGTGATATGCCATTTACGAAAAGGTTAGCTTTTTTAAATTATTTACGATTGATAAAAAAAACAACAGCAGCGACAATAAAATAAACAAAACCGACCCATGTTATTTATTAAGAAAAGTCAAGTCTTGAATGGAAAAAATATATATATAATTTTTTAAATTTCATCATTAAATTTAATTTCTTGATTTTTTCATCATATGCACTGGAAACGTTCAGTGTTTCATTAAAAACCCTACAGGTTTATTAATGCTTTAGGCCATGTTAAGGTTAGAAAATTTTGTATATATTTCTTTTTTATTTTTTAATTTGATTTTTTAAAACATGTTTTTTTTTTTTTAATTTTTTTTTCCATTTTTTCTTCTCATGCCGAACGAAAATCGGGCATAAAAAATAAAAAATAAAATTATAAATTAAAAGTCCAAAAGACTTAAGAGAGGAGTGGGAATGGGGGGGAGGGGTGAAAGATCCATCGCTATTCAGGTGAATTTGAGAGATAGTACAGAAGTGTCATCTGGTAGCCATGATTGATTGTAATCTCTGTCATGTGCAGACAACTCGTCTAGTTAACCCGAGACAATCGACACTTGTCTCCTCCTTATTAAAGACCGCCGCGTTGATTAAAAGCGTATTGACAGTCACACAAAAAGCAGGCGCACTCCTCTTGTTTGTGTTGTTTCAAAATAAAGACAAACAAATCGGTTCATCAAATTATTTTTTTTAATTTAAAAAAAAAAATGGCGGGAAATTTTTTTTTTTAAAAAGGGGAGCTTACCGCCAAACAACAGTTAACCAAGGAATGTCTATTATAAAATAGCGTTTTAGCCTTGCTCTTCTCTTTCATCCTAAAGTAACAAACACACACATACATACAGACACACACACATACACACACACGCACACACACCCACACACAAAGTAATTTATTGTAAATTTAATGTCTGTGATCGGCCATTCACGAGACAGAGTACTTAATACTCTAACAAAGCAATGAGAATTAAAACTGTTCCCCTGGTGCCGGGTCACTGACTGTTACACTGGTGGAATCAAAGGGGGTGGGGTGGTGAGGATTTTGAGGGAGAGGGTTCGAGTTTCTCTCGTGTGTGTGTGGGGGGGGGATGGGGGTGCAGGAGTTGGCGTATGTGTAAAATATGTTATTATTTGTGTGTGTGTGTGTGTGTGTTTGAGTGTATGCTGAGCCTTGCAAAGGTTACCAGAGAACTACATGGACAAAACATACCTCTAGATTGTGAAGGATGTATTGAGAATTGAATTAAAACTTTAAAACTTTGCTTTACAGAAACATAATTCGTTCCAGAGAGAGAGAGAGAGAGAGAGAGAGAGAGAGAGAGAGAGAGAGAGAGAGACAGAGAGAGACAGAGAGAGAGGGAGAGAGACAGAGAGAGAGACAGACAGAGAGAGAGAGAGATAGAGAGATAGAGAGAGAGAGACAGAGAGAGTGGAGAGAGACAGAGAGAGAGACAGAGAGAGAGATAGAGAGAGAGAGACAGAGAGAGAGGGAGAGAGAGAGTGAGAGAGACAGAGAGAGACAGAGAGAGACAGAGAGAGGGGGAGAGAGAGAGAGAGAGAGAGAGACAGAGAGAGGGAGAGAGAGAGGGAGAGAGAGAGAGAGAGCGAGAGAGAGAGAGAGAGAAAGAGAGAGAGAGAGAGAAAGAGAAAAAAAGTGAGAGATCTCGTAATCCTAAACACCCGTATACCAAATCAGATTTTCCCTTAAGAAATAATGGTAGAAGCTAGTATGCATAATATTTATGACTTTGTAATTTTTAATTCTATGAAGAGATCCAGTTTAATGATTGTGTATAAGATATTTGTTTGCTGGCGTCTGATATATAAATATGTGTGTGTGTGTGTGTGTTTTAATTCTACAATTCATCTTTCCATTTTGTCTAAATCTAAAAAGGGCACCCCTGGAATGTTTCCTTTTTTTTTTCTGCGGACTATTCTCGGGACGCTAAATGTAATTTTTAATCCTTTTGGGTTTTGAATTGTCGAGCTGTTTGTGCCCTTACCCAGTGTTGCCTGACAGTTTTAAACCAAAAAAAAAAACAGTACAAAACCAACTTTAAAAATAAAAAAAAAGTAGCACAAAATAGCGCATACACTTTTGGCCTCTTATTTTTTGTTTTTTGCGTTACTTGTGAACTTTTTTTTTATTATTATTGCATGGTCTCAAAAAAGTAGCGAATTTGGCGACAAATTTATATAAAGAAGTTCGCTGTTGAGAAGATGGGTGGGGGGGGGGGAAGGTAGTGGTAGTGTCGCGAGTAATGACGGATGGGGCTACGACAGCTGGAGACAGTGCAAATAAAGGGGGGGGGGGGGGGGAACCGTCTGAAGTCAGGAGGGGAGGTTAATACCATAATTACAGTTTGTCAAAGTGAATTTTTTTTTTAGAACCATGTATCGCAAAAAGAAACTAACTCATGACATAGACACATATAGTGGCTTATCATATGTATATATATATATATATATATATATATATATATATATATATATATATATATATATATATATATATATATATATATGCGAATCACCATAGATACATGAAGAAGATCACCATAGAGAAATGTAAGAGGATCACCACTGATACATAAAGGAGATCACACATTCAAAGAGATAGAGACGGAAACACTCCGACGAACACATTCAGAAGTACAGAGGCAGACATTTTTTTTTTTTTAAATGTACTTCCAAGTATTTTTTTTTTTTTAAATTGCCTGCCCAGTTTGGTTTTAAAAGTAAACGCATTGCAGACGTCAAGACTTTTATTTGTGTATGTATATATGTGGTTGATACAGTTAACCACCACTTCGGACTCCCCTCCCTTTCCCTAATCCCGTTCCCACATGTAAGTATTGTTGTCAGTTATTAAATATCACGAGATGTGGAACGGATTCTTCTTTACCTTCTCTTTCGAATTTATTTTTAGAAATCACGTGACCATCACACGATCCTTTCAAAACAAGCACATTCGTGTTCTCTAATCCTGTAATTAAAAGGGCCGCACCGAGCAATGTGTGTGTGTTTGTTTGTGTGTGTGTGTGTGTGTGTGTGTGTGTGTGTGTGTGTGTGGCCAAAAAACAAACAAACCAAAGTGGAGAACATTGCTTGACTATTTAAATGTTGGAGGTCAGACATTTCGATGAATCACTTATGAACTAAAACTAAACAATAACAACAAAAACAAACAAACAATCAAACAAACAAACAATAAACAAAAACAGCATCGACATTCTAAATGCAACCCCAGTTTTGAAAAACTAAAAACAAACAAACTAAAATACTCATTTAGCGCATGAGTGTTGGTGTATGGGGATGTGTGTGCGTGTGTGTTTGCATTTCGCAAAAAATACATTTGCCAACAACAAAAGATTGTCATTGATATAATTAGACGCTGCAATGGCTAATGGGGGGCGGGGGAGATGGGTCTATTACTGACGGTAGTTCGTGCCACTGTAGGCGTCATATACACTACTACAATGTACCACCACAGTGTACCACAGCAATGACCCACTACAATGTACTACTACAATGTCCCACTACAATGAACCACAACACTGTAACAATATAATGTACCACTACAATGTCCCCTTACAATGAACCGCCACAATGTCCCACTACAATATACCACTACAATGCACCGCTACAATGTACCACTACAATGCACCCGCAACACTGTACCACTATAATGTACCACTACAATGTGTCCCACTACAATGAACCACTACAATGTCCCACTATAATGTACCACTACAATGCACCGCTACAATGTACCACTACACTTTACCCCTACACTGCTAGCGGCCCCCTGTACCACTACAATGTACCACTACAATGCACCGCTACAATGTACCACTACACTGTACCATTACAATGCACCACTACAATGCACCGCTACACTGTACCGCTACACTGTACCACTACACTGTACCACTACAATGTACCACTACAATGCACCACTACAATGTACTGACTAACGACCTTGTACCAGCCGTCACGTTACACGTCAAAATAAACAACTGTCCAGCCGTTGGGTGGAATGATGTCATACCAGTTTGTTGTTGTTATTGAAAGGTAGATTTATTTCAGGTCCCCATTACTTCCATCTAGTTCTAGGTACAGAGAAGTAAATAAAGTACATCTAAAGTACATACATACCTACATATATAAATACATACAAACTTACATGTACACACACATGGAGGCGTACCTAGGGTGGGGGCAAGGGGTTCAAGCTAGAAGTCACCCCGGGCCCCGGCTTGAGGAGGGCCCCCCAAAAATTGTTTTTACATTAAATATTAAGTACATTATCTCATGTCATGATGTCGAATGTCAAAATGCAGGGGCCCCCAAAAAGGCCAAGTCCCCCGGGCCCCCAAATCCCTTAAGTTCGGCATTGACATACATACATACAAGTATCTCCGATGGGACCCACTTGTTTACTCCCCCCCCCAATCCACCCTTGATGTAACAAATTGAGAATAACAGCACATTACAACAGAATAACAACACATTACAACACTAATAACAACACATTGCAACAGAATAACAACATTGCAACATAACAACACATTGCAATATAATAGCAACACATTGCAACATAATAACAACACATTGCAACATAATAACAACACATTGCAACATAATAACAACACATTACAACATAATAACAACACATTGCAACAGAATAACAACACATTGCAACAGAATAACAACACATTGCAACAGAATAACAACACATTGCAACAGAATAACAACACATTGCAACAGAATAACAACACATTACAACATAATAACAACACATTGCAACATAATAACAACACATTGCAACAGAATAACAACACATTGCAACATAATAACAACACATTGCAACAGAATAACAACACATTGCAACAGAATAACAGCACATTGCAACAAGTATAACACATTGCAACAGAATAACAACACATTACATTATCACCTTTACCCTAAGACACCTACAGTATGTCATGAAGTGCAGACGAAGACCCCCACCCACCCCTTTCCTTCCAACCTAAACATGACTTCCATAAAAGGGCGTGTCCACCAGCCCCCTCCTCCTCCCGGTAATGTGCCGCGATGTCCGGGTCCCCATGTAAACGTGTTAATTGTTTCAAGCCATCGCCGTTAATGAACTCGGTGCCAGGGCACGACCGACCGTCTCCTGGTTATTCCTTGCTGACTCAACAGGTGATTTCAAAACACAGGATATTTAATGTACGTATATGTGTGTATGTATGTATGTGTGTGGTAATAAATACAGCAACCAGGTTAAAATAATGACATTGTGAGCCCTTGGCTTGTAGGACCATACAGAGACCTGCTCCTATGTTTTTGTTTTCCTTTTTTTTTTACCAGTTTAAAAAGAAAAGGATTGAACCCCCCCCCTCCCCGCCCCCGTCCCCACAGGCCCCCCCTTACCATACGCCACCAGGTAATACCACGAGAAAGGTCACGGCCTACTTTATTAAGTCACAACATTACTCTAGTCCGATACTCACTGATATATTGAAAGAGACATACATATATATATATATATATATATATATATATATATATATATATATATATATATATATACTATAAGTCCCTAAGTACAAACACATTATGATGGAATAATTAATATAATGTTTTACTCTAAAATTGACATACATTTCATACATATATTTAGTGTATTTCATAATATAGTTTAGTGTATTTCATATAATATGTTTAGCATCTTATTACATACATATGTTTATCTTATTACACTTACTTATGTTAACCCGCATTACATACATATGTTTACCGAGTAAAAGGAAAATCACAGCAGAAACATACAAAAACAAATGCTCAAAACTATTCAATTCAGCAAGCTTCGATCTCAAACATGAAATGATTTATTTATAAAAACAGTCTGATATAACAGCGCTGGTATTATTGGATACTTGAAACACACATATTTGATTTTTAACGTTGAAACACAACAAACAACAACACATTCGCTTTTTAACAAGATCAACACACAACACACAACACAGCGTGGTCAAGAAAGTTATAGGTCGACTGTGCAAAGAAGTCGTAATTGTAATCGGTTCGTAAATTCATTAAGGGGGCAAAAAACACTCCAATAGATATTTAAGAATATGTCCGGACACTCTTAGCATGCGATTTAATTGGAATTAATGATTGAAGGAGACACATTATTTGCTGTGGGAGACCCCAAGAATGTTTCCTAGATTTCCTTTTGATAATAACTTCTCAGCTTACACCATTGAAACGTAGAAGGAAGTACGCATTTATTTTATAACATGAGAACCTTTAACTCATGGGTACTTACCCCCAGGCGGGAGTCATACTTTAATATTACTACACAAAAATCTTAAAATTCTGCCATTAATGTTTAATTTTCATGAAAGCAAATCATACACAATCTACCTCATAATTATGTCTACCTCGATTGCGCAAGTAAACCTTCAGATGCATATTGATGTACATATATAAAGTTCTGTTAGTTTTATAACCTATAAACCTGTCTATTGGCTAACCTGTGTAATATTGACACGCACATGTAACCTAATGTCCACTTACCTGTAGCTGGAAAAAAAAAAAAAGAACTGTGGAAGATACGAAGCCGGTGTCTCGGATTGAAATTTCTCTCACTTCCGTTTGTTTTCACCTAACGTCCGAACTCCAGTCAAGCACACACAAACCACACACACAAATACAGAAGCACGTGTGAAACGTAGAATCCCAGCAGACTATGCACATGGTATAACTTTCTTTGACCAGAGGATAATGATAAAATAACAATAAGTCTCCCTGGAGTTCAACCAGACAGGATTGTTTTTCTTTGAAAGTTTCACAAACTAAAACGAGTTATTTATTAACATTATTATTATTATTATTACTAATTCAATATAGATTGTTATTTTAGAAAATAATTTTTTTTTTCAGTCGGTTCCGAAAGTTTTAACTCTCTACTGATACAATATTTATATTTTCTTCCATTCAAGTCCAAATAAATCTACGGTATCTCGCGTAGAGTTTGACCCAATGTAATAGCGAAATGGAAATCAGTTCTCGCCACAGTCCCCCTAATGAAATCGAATATCTCTCGCTGAGACGTTGAGGGATGAGGAGGGAGAGAGAGAGAGAGAGAGAGAAAGAGAGAGAGAGAGAGAGAGAGAGAGAGAGGGGGAAGAGAGAGAAGAGGTCGTGATGGTAACCGTTCTCTAACCAGGCCATGGTTCTCACACCTTCATTAACAACCACCACCATTCGTTCTTTACCCCAAACATACAGGAAATATGGCGAGTTCGCAGTCTCTAGTTCATCACCCTGTGTATGACATTGCAACAACAAATTGACACAACTTTAATTGTTTTCCCCACTCTTATCACTTATAACATCGGGGTGTAGAAATTCAATTTTTGTTTCGCTTTCATCTCAAATTGTTTCAACATTTAAGAAATCGTTGTTTTTAACAATCTAATTACATTAGTTGCCTCCGACCGCTGAGCCTAATCGAGTTACTGTAGGTTATTTATTTTTTTTAAAAAGACCTAATCTGTGAAATAAATAAAATGCATTACATGTGAAATCTTCTAATGTCCATAAATAAAGAAAACGTATTACATGTGAAATCTTCTAATGTCCATAAATAAAGAAATTGTACTACATGTGAAATCTTATAATGTCCATAAATAAAGAAAATGTATTACATGTGAAATCTTCTAATGTCCATAAATAAAGAAAATGTATAACATGTGAAATCTTCTAATGTCCATAAATAAAGAAAATGTATTACATGTGAATCCTTCTAATGTTCATAAATAAAGAAAATGTATTACATGTGAAATCTTCTAATGTCCACAAATAAAGAAATTGTATTACATGTGAAATCTTCTAATGTCCACAAATAAAGAAAATGTATTACATGTGAAATCTTATAATGTCATGCCTTTCTTTTATAAAGTTTTAGCGGTAAAAAATAAAGGAAACTTGTATTGATGAAGACAGCTGAGTTTTTGTTCAGAGCCTAGAGCGGAAGCCTTGTTGACCTTGTGCTCTAATTCGGCCCTGCCCTTATTTGGCGGTGCCCCTTTTACTTGTCTTGTGAATTATACCAGTATAAGGTCTAGCTACCACCGTATACATTCGGAATAATGTGTTTTTTTTAAATCCAGAAACTTTCTACACACCTAGACACCTGTTAGCAGGTCTACTATTTTTACACTACAATTTTAAGAAAATCTTTTGCATACTTTCCATGTTGTCTTTCATCTATTTTTTGCAACATTCCCCCCCCCCCCCCCCTTATAACTTAAATTAATAATTACTAGCTGAAAGTACTCAAACAATGCAATTTTTTTTTTTAATTATTTAGAAATCCCCAATTATTTTTTTGAAATTACTTAGAAATTACAAGTCTTTTTTATCTCCTTTTGAAATCATTAAAATTTCTGAATTAGATTTTTTCTGAAACAATATTCATCAGAATTCATCACACAGTTTTTAACCTAAATGAATCCAGTTTTCTCTATCTGGAATATTTCTTTTAAAAGATACTTACTTGGGCAAGACGGGGTGACGTTGGGCGGGAAAGGGTTAGGTTTGGCGGGACAGGATAATGTTGGGGGCTGGTCTTGGTCCTATGACTCCTTCCCACACGTTGGGGGATTTGTAGTCTAGGGTTCCCCTAATACCTACGTGGACATTGCAGGCTAGGGTTCCCGTAGAATGCCTACATGGACATTGCAGGCTAGGGTTCCCGTAGTGCCTACGTGGGTATTGCAGGCTAGGGTTCCCGTGGTGCCTACATGGACATTACAGGCTAGGCTATGAGAGTAAAGTAGAAAGAATACTAGTTTAAAACGAAATGTCCGCACAATTTTATTGCATGTTAGATAAAGTACTAAGAGATACCATCTCGTCTTTACTGGAACCTCACTGGACATGTCCCTCTGGGTACAGCTAGTCTAATAAAATAACACTAACTGTACCCTGCAAAACCTTTGCATAGAGTTATATCCCCTTAGGCTTGATCGGTAGGCTAAGGTTTTTGGTTTCGGGCAGATCCGATTTTTTTCATGTTTGTATTTTTTAACTGGAATATTGTTATATTAATTCTTCCACTTTCGATTAAACGCAGAGTCAAAAATTGCTTATATATATATATATATATATATATATATATATATATATATATATGCACACACACACATATATTATCCTGTAAAATAAATGACATACATAGCCACCAAAAAAATGTACATCTATTGTATTACCATGTAGTGGTGAATTTAAACCATATGTACAACATCTATTGTATTACCAAGTAGTGGTGAATTTAAAAGCCAAATGTACAACATCTATTGTATTACCAAGTAGTGGTGAATTTAAACCAAATGTGCAACATCTATTGTATTACCATGTAGTGGTGAATTTAAACTATACTTAATTATTGTGGAAAGAACCCCGCCATTTTAATGAATTTAATTTCAGCCTGATAATCTTCACTTACAGATCTCATGCAATCACAATGTCCAATGCACATTGAATGGATCTACATATATTTCAGGAAGCAACGGATGGCCGTGCGGTAAAACGCTCGACTGTCGAACCTGGGAGTCCCCTGGTTTCGATCTCTAGCGAAAAACCAATTGATATATTTCATGCACACCATAAAGTCCAAGCTTTATACCCCGTGCTGCCTCCATGACCTTTGCACTAACGACTATGGTGGGGGATGATGAAGGAAGGGCACCATAATATAAAAAAATAAAAACCGCCCCATTAGTGGTCTATCCGATCCTTAAAATTACACTTCACCACACACCAGCATTACAGACGGCCTTGACTTTCCCTTTAAAAGATGCTGATGTCTAACTTTCTAGACATAAAGTTCAGCCGCCATTAAATAAAGAAAAAAAAAGCAACAAAAAAAAAAGTATTTAGCTATTCACAAACGTTTTGTTCCTCTAGTCTAGTATATAAGACGTTGAACACTATTGAAAGAGGGGTGTGGGGGCGGGTGAGGGGGGGTGGGGAGGGAGGGGCTATTTACACACTTTCTTTTTGTATTCCGTACGTAATAGATAATTCAAGATGTCACGGGGATGAGTAATTGAATTCCTTGTGTCACAGTGAAGATAACGTAACCTTTCTGGACTTAAAATGTGGCGTGCAGTTTAACGGGGTTGGGTAGAATTATTTTGTTCTATTCTTATTCAATTCTTTGTCGGACCAGACATGAGTAAACTCTTTGATGATTAAATTATTAGGTTAATGACGGGATAAAGGACTGGTGCGCATAGAATCGATAGTAATTGGGGGGAGAGGGGTTTAAATAGTGGATATGGAAGGAGTTTAAGAATTGGTGGTTGTGGTGTTATAAGGAATGGGTGGTGGTGATGGTTTAGGAACTGATTGTGGTAATGGCTTAATGATTGGCAGTGGTTTAATTTTTAAGAATCGGTGGTAGTGGTTTAAAGAATTGATAGTGGTTTAAGAGAAGATGGTGGTTTAAGAGAAGATGGTGGTTTAAGAGAAGATGGTGGTTTAAGAGAAGATGGTGGTTTAAGAGAAGATAGTGATTTAAGAGAAGATGGTGGTCTAAGGCGGGGTGTTCCTGTCTTAGAGAGAGGAAGTATTTGGTTGAGGAGGTAGTGGTGATTGTAATAGATGAGTTGTTCTGAACTTAAATTGTTTAATGACTTGATGAGTAACAGGTGGGGGCTCTTAGAAGATTGTTTTCAGTTGGGTTCCCACTGCTTCACTCCACTATTCAGGTAGTTTATGTTAAGTCTGGTAATAAGACGTTCTGTCATCTGCATATGGGGGGGGGAAACAACAACAGTAGCAAAGATACATTTCAATATTCAAAATAGAATGATAAGCGACACACACAAACGTGACCCAGAACACGGAGGCTGATGGTCAAATGAGATGGTGGCGGTGAGGGCTGTGATGGTCAAGTGATAGGGTGGCGGTGAGGCTGTGATGGTCAAGTGAGATGGTGGCGGTGAGGCTGTGATGGCCAAGTGATAGGGTGGCGGTGAGGCTGTGATGGTCAAGTGAGATGGTGGCGGTGGGAGGCTGTGATGGTCAAGTGAGATGGTCAAGTGAGGCTATGATGGTCAAGTGAGATGGTCAAGTGAGATGGTCAAGTGAGGCTCTGATGGTCAAGTGAGATGGTCAAGTGAGGCTGTGATGGTCAAGTGAGATGGTCAAGTGAGGCTGTGATGATCAAGTGAGATGGTGGCGGTGAGGCTGTGATGGTCAAGTGAGATGGTGGCGGTGAGGCTGTGATGGTCAAGGGAGATGGTGGCGGTGAGGCTGTGATGGTCAAGTGAGATGGTCGGGGGAGATGGTCAAGTGAGGCTGTGATGGTCAAGTGAGATGGTCAAGTGAGGGCTGTGATGGTCAAGTGAGATGGTCAAGTGAGGTTCTTGTGATGGTCAAGTGAGATGGTGGCGGTGAGGCTGTGATGGTCAAGTGAGATGGTCAAGTGAGGCTGTGATGGTCAGGTGAGATGGCCTGGCAAATGAGGCTGAGATGGGCAAGTGAGATGGTGGCGGTGAGGCTGTGATAGTGGAGTGAGATGGTCAAAGTGAGGCTGCTTGGATGGTCAAGTGAGATGGTCAAGTGAGGCTGTGATGGTCAAGGGATAGGGTGGCGGTGAGGCTGTGTTGGTCAAGTGAGATGGAGGCGGTGATGCTGTGATGGTCAAGTGAGATGGTGTCCGTTAAGTATGGTATCAGTCAAATTTTATTACATTTCGTAACGGGAATAGAACGTTATTTTAAAAGTTCGCCCTGAACGCGACTAACGCCAGTTGCGCTACTGTCTTTATTCCATTTTCATTTTTAAAAATCATTTTTTTTTTCTGAATGTATTTGTTTGCAACCCCCCCCCCAACTTCTTAACCTCTTTTTTTGTGTGTTTCATATTTGTGGTTTTTTTTTTGCACCAAGTTTTGTAAATATTTGAGTGCTCACTCTATCACCGGTTGTGTCCAGTGACACTCCCCCGCCCCCCACCCCCACCCCCTTTAGTTCTCTCTGTCCCGCGTCACGTGAATCTCGGGGAAGCACGCCAATACAACAGCCATGGGTAAACAGTATATTGTTGAAGGGCGGAGACCCAGCCTTGACCTTTCAGACTCGCCTCTGTAAACAGCTGCGGAAGGCGGAGCCTGTGACTGGTAAAAAAAAAATTCTTGGTGCTGACGACTCCGTCGGTCGAGTCAGTGGTGGATTTATTTCATTTGCAGCCTGCTGGTGTCTGATGACCTCTGTCAATGTTGGGAAAAACAAACAAACAGAAAAATAACGGGTGGGGTGGGGGCCCCGGGGGGGAGGGGCGGCGGGGAGGAGAGAAAGGAGGAGGGGGAGGGAGGAATGTGGTCAATATTTTGTCTTTGGTTATGTTTTTACATTTCTGTGGACTACGTTTGGTCTAAACACACAGTGCTAGAGCCATGGGCGGAGACTTAATATGGGAGAGAAATGCAGATCAATCATACCCGTAGCGTGCGGGGGAGGGGGCAGGGGGCCGGACCCCCCCTGCTTATTTGTTCTACTTAGTGAAATGTATTACCTGGCGCTACTGCTAATGCCTGGCCCTTGCTGTAAAATTTTCACGCTACGGGGCTCAGATCAATCGATCCCCCCGCGTGCTATCTATACAAGAACTTTCAGAAATTCTTTAGGGGCTCGAAGCTAAAGTACTTTCGCCCCTCCCCCTCCCCTCCCTTGAGCTCGTGATTTAATAAGAATTAGTGTTATGTCTGAAGGGGGCGATTGGTGGTGAAGATGGGGGCCCTCGGCTAGGCCTAGATTGGCCTGACACTCAGAAATTCTCTGTGTGGATACGGAGGCGCTCTGATTATGAGCTTGACATGCATGGTTAAAATTACGGGTTCAAACTGGGGCCTGACCAGTTGTTTTCCCGTGGTGCCTCCCTTTAGTCACTGCTATACTCGACGATAGTGAAAGGGGGATGGGTAGTGGAGGGGATATACAAACTGGAACTACGAAAAAAATCTTACTAAACGCAAACTGACATACAATGTGACTCAATGTGTTAAATGTAAATATCCCAGTGGAAGATGAACTGAAGAAATCTTTGACACGGAATTTCACTGTATCTATCTATCTATCTATCTATCTATCTATCTATCTATCTATCTATCTATCTATCTATCTATCTATCTATCTATCTATCTATCTATCTATCTATCTATCTATCTATCTATCCTATCTATCCTATCCTCTATCTATCTATTCTATCTATCTATCTATCTATCTATCTATCTAATCTATCTATCTATCTATCTATCTATCACTATCTATCTATCTATCTATCTATCTAACAATATATCTATTTATCAGTCTGTACTCAAATTATATTGATGCCCAAATGAAATAAAAATATTTATATGACAAATACGACACAATATTGTTTTCATTTAAAAGACATTTGCCTCATTTTTTGTAAACAAGCCGTCTACTATTTGAGTCTATTCATGCATTGGGTTGTACATGTACACATATCATCACTTACATGTGTAAATTTAAAAAAAAAAAAGAAAATTACACAAGCGACCTTTGGCGTCCCACGCCTTTAATCATAAACAATAGAATAAATAACCATGTTTCTTACATGTCGACTTTATGTGTAACCTTTGAACCGGATCCGCTGTATGTAGTACATTTGGGTCAATGAGTTTGTTGACTATCCCTGCACCACTCTTAGAAGGTCATATCAATCGCTCGTCTCCTACTCACCCCCCTTACCCCTTCCACCCACCACCCCCTTCCAACTCCCACCAGTAAGTTTTTTTTTTGTTGTTGAAAATGTCAAAATGGCCAATGCTTTACTTACTTAAGGTTGTTTTTCGAGCATTTAAACAATGCAACCAGGCAAACATTGTGATCTTTGTCACTAGGTTAGGTATCGTATGTTAAAATTGCGCATCTGAATCTATTTTTAGCCTGTTAATTGACTATTTGCCTTATCTTTATTTAATTATGTTTTTTTTTCTTTGTGTACTTTTTGGCTTAAGAAAAACACATACAGTTTAAAGGTCACCCATGTTCTAATTTTTGTAAATATTTTTTTTTTGAATATTTTAAAGTTTACCATTAAAAAAAAAACCCATTCACATGAGGTTTTTTTGTACTCAATGAAAAAAAGTAAAGAAAAAGATTGGGAAAAAAATCTTGATCTCTGTATAAGACATTTTTTTGTTTTAATTTGTGGCCTCAGTGAAGTACCCTTTGGCCCTGCAATTACCACCAGGACATCATGACTGACATGTGTCCGGCGTCCGGTCTACAACCAGCGCCTCACCAAACCAAGGCCTAGGCTGCAATGACACCAGTTTGCAGTACATCTCAATCAACATTAATTTACCGCAGTGCTTATAGGACCAGGTCTGTAAACTTCCACCACAAAGAAACCTCCATAAAAACAAAGACACCAGGTAAAACACCAGTTAAAATTGTTATCGTTTTAGTTTAAAACATAACTGAGTTGACACAGTCGTGTACCTAGCGTTAGGGGCGTCTAGAGGTGACTGCCATCAATTTTGCCCACATTCCTGTAGGGTAAGGTAGAATCCGCCTACGGATGACAGCAATACAAGTGCCGACCGGGGTGGATCTGTCCCTACGGACCCCACTAGGTCCCACGCCACTGAACCCAACAATAAAAAATAACAACTGGTTCTACCATCTCCGTCGGGGACGGATGGTCGTGCGGTAAAAGCGCTCGACTGTCGACCTTATGTTACCTGGTTCGATCTCCCGTGAGGACCAAGGAAATTTTTCAGGTCTTTATGGCTCAAGTTCCCGATATATCTCCCGTGGTGTCTCCATGGCCATTGCACTATCGGCTATGGTGGGGATGAAGAAGGGCACCATAAAAACCGTCTCATTAGTGGTTTATAGGATCTAAGAGATTTCCCCTAATCTTACAGGGACTTCACACACACCATCTATGATACCGCGTCGCCTCTGCTTCTTATTGTTCAACAGCTACAGAAAGTGACTCACTTGTGTTCGGCCTGTGACCTTTTACGAGACACATTTGATTGTCACCTCGTGAATACTGGAGCACATTGCAGTTATCCTTGTGCCCTACCCTCGGCTGATCTGAAAGTAAATACGAGGACAATAAAAAAACAGACAGAAAGTAGGTTGTGGGAAATCCCGTTTCACTGTTCGTCAGAAATAAATAACTTAAGTCAGGTATTTCATAAAATTAAAAAAAAATAGATTTTTGTAATTAACGCAGTTTTAATTTTGTCGCAAATTAAAAAAAACAACAACAATAAATTAAAACAACAACAACGACAACAAACAAACAAACTATTTTGTATGTTATTACCAAAGTATTACGTTTTTGTTGTCTATAAATAGATCACATAGTTTTTAGTTCACGTTGTATTATCTAAGAAAAAAATAAATGGAATAAAAAATATTAACCAAAATGAGAATAAAATATGACGGAAAAACTTTCGCTTTTTTTTGTGACTAAATCTTTAACACTAAGAAACAATAAATAAAACAAATCAGCAATTGAAAAGATGGCTAAAAACTTTTATACTGAATGTAAACTATTCAGAAAAAGAATTATATAAAAGATGTGGAATTCAGAGACAGTGGATATTTTAGCAGATAATCAAAGTTGAAGGTGAATCGACTACAAGAAAAAAAGCCAAAAGTGATAGAATGGGCGTGTGACACGAGAGAGAGAGAGAGAGAGAGAGAGAGAAAGATGGGAGAGAGAGAGAAGAGGAGAGAGGCAAGAGAGAGAGAAAGACTACTATTTCGAGGACAGCTACTTTATTTTTCAAATGTTTTTTTTTAGGTTGGCCACAGTAGAGAGGTCATAGGTCAAGGGTATGAACTACAAGCAGAAGGCAGCGAATAGTTTGCGATCAAAAAAGACGAACAGATGGTTTGACGTACAGCGAGCCAAGAGTCCAAATTTTAATTATTATGATTTGTTTATTGTGCTGTGAAAGGGGAGGAAAGGGGGTCATTGAACTTGATTCTAGCAGTAGGACAGACGGGCCCAGGTTTAGTAGGACAGCCGGACCGAGGTTTAGTAGGACAGTTGGACTCAGGAATTAGTAGGACAGATGGACACAGGTTTAGTAGGACAGATTAATCGGTACACAGGTTTAGTAGGCCAGATGGGTTCAGGTGTTAGTAGTTCAGTTTGATTCACGAGGTTTAGTAGGACAGGACGGACCCAGGTTTAGTAGGACAGACGGGCCCAGGTTTAGTAGGACAATCGGACACAGGTTTAGTAGGACAGACGGACACAGGTTTAGTAGGACAGACGGACACAGGTTTAGTAGGACATTCGGTCCAGGTTTAGTAGGACAGACGGGCCCAGGTTTAGATAGGACAGTGGGCCCAGGTTTAGTAGGACAGACGGACACAGGTTTAGTAGGACAGACGGGCCCAGGTTAGTAGGACAGCCGGACCGAGGTTAAGTACATTAGACGGACACAGGTTAGTAGGACAGACGGGCCCAGGTTTAGTAGGACAGACGGACACAGGTTTAGTAGGATAGACAGACCCAGGTTTAGTAGGACAGCCGGACAAAGGTTAAGTACGACAGACGGACACAGGTTTAGGAGGACAGACGGACACAGGTTTAGTAGGACAGACGGGTCCAGTTTTAGTAGGACAGACGGACACAGGTTTAGTAGGACAGACGGGCCCAGGTTTAGTAGGACGAGCCGGACCGAGGTTTAGTAGGACAGACGGACACAGGTTGGTGGGACAGACGGACCCAGGTTTAGTAGGACAGACGGGCCCAGGTTTAGTAGGACAGACGGACACAGGTTTAGTAGGACAGACGGACACAGGTTTAGTGGGACAGCGGGGCAGAGGTTTAAGGTAGGACAGACGGACACAGGTTTAGTAGGACGGACGGGCCCAGGTTTAGTAGGACAGACGGACACAGGTTTAGTAGGACAGCCGGACCGAGGTTTAGTAGGACAGACGGACCCAGGTTTAGTAGGACAGCCCGGACCAAGGGTTTAGTAGGACAGACGGACACAGGTTTAGTAGGACAGACGGACACAGGTTTAGTAGGACAGACGGGCCCAGGTTTAGTAGGACAGTCGGGCCCCAGGTTTAAGTAGGACAGACGGACACAGGTTTAGTAGGACATCCGGACCGAGGTTTAGTAGGACAGACGGACACAGGTTTAGTAGGACAGACGGACACAGGTTTAGTAGGACAGACGGGCCAAGGTTTGGGTAGGCAGTCGGGCCCAGGTTTAGTAGGACAGACGGACACAGGTTTAGTAGGACAGACGGGCCCAGAGTTTAGTGGAGGACGGACACAGGTTTAGTAGGACAGCCGGACCGAGGTTTAGTAGGACAGACGGACCCAGGTTTAGTAGGACAGCCGGACCGAGGTTTAGTAGGACAGACGGACACAGGTTTAGTAGGACAGACGGACACAGGTTTAGTAGGACAGACGGGCCCAGGTTTAGTAGGACAGTAGGGCCCAGGTTTAGTAGGACAGACGGACACAGGTTTAGTAGGACATCCGGACCGAGGTTTAGTAGGACAGACGGACACAGGTTTAGTAGGGACAGACGGACACAGGTTTAGTAGGACAGACGGGCCAAGGTTTAGTAGGACAGTCGGGCCCAGGTTTAGTAGGACAGCCGGACACAGGTTTAGTAGGACAGCCGGACCCAGGTTTATAAATCGACACGAATTACAAGTATATAATTTCTATCAGAGATTAGTGATCGGATGAAACCAATATTGTATTTTATCGATTCCAATACATCCCATACACGTTATCAGGACCTTTCCATCGAACTCCGACCAAGCACAAAACAATCTAAAAAGATTACAAGAAATGACCGTACAGACCACAAAAATTGTGTCATCGACCTCACTATTGAAGTACATGTACTTCATTTCACTCAGCTATAGCCACAATCCGAACATGTCACGATTACCTTTATAAAACATCATCTCCATCGAGCGGTAACGATCCGGAGTAACGTTAGCGTGAAACATAATTCTGAAATACTCGATACGATACTGATGTTTTTTGGTTTTAAAGCACTGTATGAGATTTGCCTGGTTTGATAGGGAAGAAAACAGGTGCGTGAGTAACATTGGGTATCATTACTTACTCGGGCTATTGGCATCTTAGAGCCAATGAAGAGCTAATTCGAAAAAAAAAAAAAAAAATTTTATGAGGTGTAATTGTCTCAACCAATTGGGGGAAGTAATTTTCTTTAACTTCTTTCTTTTTTTTTTTATAAACGATTGTTGTTTATAAACGATTGTTGTTTATAAAACGATTGTTGTTTATAAACGATTGTTGTTTATAAACGATTGTTGTTTATAAACGAGTGTTGATTATCCACAATTGTCTTTATCGTTTTTTTAATGGAAGCAACTAAATCTTGAAAAGGAAAAAAAAATAATTGATCTTTACCAATGGTGGCTACTCATGAGGTGAAGAAGATACGCATTCCGATTTTGAAATGTAGTGAAGTTACTGTATAAATAGCCTAATCACCAGGGGCCGTCCTAAGGACTTCGTAGGGGTCCTGGGCCCGCTTCGCATCATAAGGGTAGAAACCGGCCCCTCTCTAGAGATTGATTTGCACTCGTCCACACGAATCCGCTATAAACGTATCGCAATATAAAAGTCGGCCTACATGTATACCATATTTTTTAATATGACTGGCTTCGACACATTTCTATGTAG